>PVKV010036898.1:0-15298 GCA_004027835.1 Alouatta palliata
TTGGGTTTGGGTTAGGGTCAGGGTCAGGGTTCAGGTTAGGGTCAGGGTCAGGGTCAGGGTTCGGGTTAGGGTTAGCAGTAGCAGAGCAAGACTCCCTATCAAAGCCCAGGACCCATTCCTACCACCTCACATTGGATCCTTGTGATAATCCATTTTGGGGTGGCAGGGGAGTCACTGAAGCTCAGAGAGGTTAACCGGCCTGCTGAACGTCACACAGCCTGTTAATAACAAAGCCAAGTGTTCTGAGTGAAACAGGTTCGAGGCAGGGAGGAAGGAGAGGAACAGGGAGGAAAACAGTGAGTGAGTGTCTGTGTTAACCTCAGAGGGCAAGCAGGAGAGCCTGGCTGGCTGAGAAGGCCCACAGCCCCCAGCAGGTCATGAGCAGACAGCAGCAGTGTGTCCACACTCTGACATCCTCTCCACGGCGAGGGGACGACGGCCCAGGCCAGGAGAGGGAGTCCCAGAGACAGCCCAGCAAAGGCGGCATGAAGGCCAGTGAGACAAATAGCACTTATGAGGCAAAACTGGCCACCGGCCACTGGAGGTGACACGGCAGAGGAGATGGCGGTCTGCGCGCATTTCCCGTGTCAAATTAGCCTCCTGAGCTTCTGAATGAGACCTCTCTTCCCTCGAAACCAGAAACCCCACAATTAAGGATGCCCAAGAGTGGCCATTCTGTTATAAATACTCCGGCTGGAGCAAGCCCGCCAGATCGGCCTGTTGCCTTCCTTGCTTGTGGGGTTTCGCCAGCGGCTGCAGTCCAGGGAAGACAGCATGGGACCGAGAGTCAGACAGACCAGCCTCCGAATCCCAGCACGGCCACCGGCCAGCTGTGCGGCCTGGGGCCTCACTTGCCTCTTCTGTGACACTGGAGTAAAGATCTCCACCCTCCGGCACTTCCAAAGAGCAAATGCGATGAAAATGTGAACGTGCTTGACACACCACAACGGCGACCGACCAGCAAATGTCTGTGGGCTCTACACCTACTGGAGGCACAGAATTAATGTCATGATGGGGCGGGGGGTGACATCTATTGAGCTCTCACTATCTGTCAGACCCTTGACTAAAGATGTTCTCTTTTTGTTTTTGTTTGGTTTTGAGACGGAGTTTCGCTCTTATAGCCCAGGCTGGAGTGCAGTGGCACAATCTCGGCTCACTGCAACCTCCACCTCCCAAGTTCAAGCGATTCTCCTGCCTCAGCCTCCTGAGTAGCAGGACCATAGGCACCCGCCACCACAGCCAGCTGATTTTTGTATTTTCAGTAGAGACAAGGTTTCACCATAGTGGTCAGGCTGGTCTCAAACTCCTGATCTCAGGTGATCCACCTACCTTGGCCTCCCAAAGTGCTGGGATTGCAGGTCTGAACCACCACGCCTGGCCTGAATATATTCTCTTATCTAAACCTCATGACCACCTCTGAGGCAGATGCTCATTACACCCATTCTGTAGTTAAGAAAACTGAGGCTGAGAGTTAAACATCTAGATGAAGAGGCAATGCAAACCTGTAGTCAGCCTCCAGCGTCCAAGCTGTGAGCCTCCACACTAGCAGGGCTTGGGTATGTTGTTTAAATCAGCTGGCTGATACCGACACAACAGGATGCTGAGAGGCCAGATCCCACCCATCTTCCCTAAAGCTTTTCCGAAGCCCCTCGCTCAGAATTCCCATGGCACTTGAGTTGGTTTTGCTAGGCATCACATCCGGTTTTACGTGAATAGCTACAACCGATCTTTCCTCTGAACGGTACACCTTGCACGCAGAAGCCATGTTTACACACACCAGAGTTGTGCACCCACCAGATTTCATCAGATCTAAAAGGACATCCACTGTAAGGTCCACAGGATTTTGTGTTCCTCTAAGAAATTAAAACTGCTGCCAATTACAAATTACGGTGTGCTATTGCCGACGAGACGCATCCTGCTTTCAGAGTTGTTACGTGAGAGGGGAAAGTGTCAGAGGCGATGAAACACAGTAGCAGACACCAGTGATTATTTGTACTCAGTAATTATTTCTTGGGGTAATGGCAAGAACACTGAATTTGAAATCTCAAGACTCAGGTTTGTGTCTTACCAGCTGGCTAAAAGGAATATTTCATTTTCTCCTCTGCAAAGTGGGGAAATCATTCTTCTCTTCCGCAAGAACCAGAAGAGTTCAAGAAAGCGCTTTTTAAGGCCAGGCACGGTGGCTCACGCCTATAATCCCAGCACTTTGGGAGGCCGAGGTGAGTGGATTACCTGAGATCAGGAGTTCATGACCAGCCTGGTCAATGTGGTGAAACCCTGTCTCTACGAAAAATATGAAAATTAGCCAAGCATGGGGGCATATGACTGTAATCCCAGCTACTCAGGAGGCTGAGGCAGGAGAATCACTTGATCCCAGGAGGCGGAGGTTGCAGTGACCCGAGATCATGCCACTGCACTCCAGCCTGGATAACAGAGCGAGACTCTGTCAAAAAAAAAAAAAAAAAAGAGTCTGGGGTGGTGGCTCACGCCTGTAATCCCAGCACACTTTGGGAGGCTGAGGCAGGCAGATCACAAGATCAGGAGATTGAGACCATCCTGGCTAACAGGGTGAAACCCCGTCTCTACTAAAAATACAAAAATTAGCTGGGCGTGGTGACGCACGCCTGTAATCCCAGCTACTCGGGAGGCTGAGGCAGGAGAATTGTCTGAACCCAGGAGGCGGAGGTTGCGGTGAGCGGAGATCGTGTCACTGCACTCCAGCCTGGGCGACAGAGCGAGACTCCATCTCAAAAAAAAGTGCTTTGTAAACAGTCAAGCACTGTACCAACCTAAAGCACAAACAGGATCAAAATGACACACGGACGACAGGCACCTCTGTGCTTGTGAGTGACGCCTGGTGACCCTGTGGGTATCTGCAGAGGCTCTGTGAGAGTGTGGCTGCCTTGGGGTACTCGGTCCCATTTTTCTGGGAAACAAAGGGGGTTCCTGCTTCCGAGCCGCCAGCACTGGTTAAGGTACAGGGCTTCTACACCAGAGACTTCTCCCAGGCAGGCTTTGCAGCGTGGGCGGGCCGAGGTCCTGCTCTTGGTGCAGTCTTCAGCCTGAAACTTCCACTCTTCCCCCAGAGTGGGGCTCAGCTTCAGGTCTAAGCCTCTTAGTGAGGGAACTGGATGAAAGCAGGTCTGGAAACCTCATCAGGTTCTTCAAGACCGACCTTGTCAGGTCTGTAACAGGGTGAACTACAGGGCTAGGCATCCTAGGAGAGGCAACAGCCCAGGCAAAGGCTTGGAGGCAGGAAAGCGAGGTGGGGGCTGATTTGGCGTCGGTCTGCCCAGGTGCCACTGCGGTGGCCCCATCTTCTCCACTGTGTCTCTCTCTGAAGAATGGGAATAAAGAGCCCCCCAGGCTGAAAGGCTGGGAGAAAAGGGAGGCGCTGGCCTCCCAGAAGCTCTCTGCTTCCCTCCAAGCTTCCTTGTCCCTGGAAAATGCAAAGCGCCGAAGGCTCCACAACGTGTGCCCTCTCGTCACTGGCACTGGCGGGCAGGCGTCTGGCTGTGTCAGAGGCACGGGGGCCCCTCCCTCACTCCACAGTGCTCTCTGCTCCCCAGGCAAGGCAAGGCTCCTCTGTAAACCAGCCTCTTTCCAGCTCGCTCACACATCCACAGGGCTCTATTCCCTTCCACTTGCCCTTCTCTCTTCCCGCGCTCCCCTGCCCACTGTCCCTCCCCTCCCTTGCCCACTGTCGGAGGGCTGGCTCATGGAGAAGGGGAACCGCAGCCATGCTGCCCTGCACCCTGGGACACTGGGCTTCCTCCCCTCTGCCAAGCAAGTGTTGAGAACCAGGCGCTACAGACCCCCGCGCCATTCCCCTCCTCCCACAATCCCAGCCTCAGCCTGTGCCTGGAGGAGGAAACAGGCTGAAGAAGCGTCTGGTCTGCCCATCCCAAGGGAACGCATCACAGACCAGATGTGGAACCCGCACCCTGCCCGAGTTCCCTGCTCCGAAGCTGTCCCTGCCCGACCTCCCCTTCCATCTCCCCCGCCCCTCAGGACAGAGTCCAGCATCATCTCAGGGAACCGTGACCTCAGCACCACAGAGCTGTATCGTCAAGCTGATGACACAACAAAGAACTACCCAAAACATCCAGTCACGTTCACCCGACTAGTCCCGCCGGTAACTTGGCTAGGACCCATAGCTCATTCACGCATCTCCAAAACAAAGATTCTACCTGTTCTCACTGTCCAACCTACTCCCAGGCTGTGCAGATTAGACTGAATCAAAATTTGCAACCCTGCTGCTCTCACTGTGTTTAAAAAAATAACAATAAATAGGCTGGGTACAGTGGCTCACACCTGTAATCCCAACACTTTGGGAGGCCAAGGCGGGCGGATCACGAGGTCGGGAGTTCAAGACCAGCCTAGCCAGCATGGTGAAACCCCGCCTCCACTAAAAAAAATACAAAAAAATAGCCAGGCGTGGTGGCGCACACCTGTAATCCCAGCTACTCGGGAGGCCGAGGCAGAAGAATCACTGGAACCTGGGAGGCAGTTGCAGTGAGCCGAGATCACGCCACAGCACTGCAGTCTGGGAGACAGAGTGAGACTCCATCTCAAAAAATAAACTCAGGTAAAAAAAATTAAAAAATAAAAAAAATAAAAAATATAATAAAATAAAATAATAATAAATAAATATAAATTTTAAAAATGTTAAAAATGCAACCTTGCAGAATTTCCAAAGCAAGAGGCATCACAGGCCGAGACACACAGCACATACCGACGACCCTTCCTCCCCCTCCTCTCCCTGAGCTTCGGGTCCCACACTGGTTATGGGGTACGCAATTGGCCACTCTCCCTCCTCCTCCGCTGGGGCTGCAGTTGTCCCCCAGAGAGACCATGAAGGGTCCCGTCACCAGTAATGGCCTGTGCCCCAAAGCCTGGCTGCTCCTGCACCCTCCTGCCTGGAGACCCCCAGCCGCGCACCGTCTGCTTCAGCACAAAGGAGGAAAGCAACGTGCCCCAGCCCCCAGGCCCACATCAGCACTGCTGGGAACAGCAAAAGCAGGTTCAGAGATGAGCTGACCCTGAATTTTAATGATCTGGGCTCTTCCTGTTAACAGCCTCCTCCCCCGGGACAATTTGGATTACTGGGACTTTGCCGGAGCCGTCCCAGGCCTGGCACAGAGCAGGTGTTCATCAAACGTGCCGGACTGAGAACTGAATATATCAATATATATATATATATCTTTGTGCTGCTGGGTTTCGTTGAATAATGGGCGGTGTCAGAAAAGAAGTCGTGGGAAGCTGGGAATTTTGGGGGCGTGTGCTTCTGATGTGCCTGAGAGATACCACCTCCATAACCCCAACTCAGCCCCACCATCCCCTAAAAGACTCCAAGCTGCCCTTCCCCTCACTAGAGGGAGGAGGAAGGCGAAGCGGTGCCAGCCTCACTTGCTGGGAGCTTCATTTCAGGTGGACCTGCAGGAAGAGGGGACGTCTGCAAATTGCTTGCTCTGTTCCTTTCCCATCTTCCAGCTAGTGATTACTTAAATAAGTGCTTCGTTCCCTAGTGACTCTAACAGTTAGTCCTCAAGCTCCAACAGCCTCATTATACATGAACAACCGGGTAGGGACTGGAACGCCAAACAGCTCTCCTCTCTATAAGCCATATGTTAAATAACATGATGGCCCCACCCCCTTTTGCCAGCTGCGGCTGATGAACGGGGTGCTGGGGCAAACAGAGGCCCTCACGAGGTTAGGGGTGAGACAACAGGCTGTCCTTCCAGGGGGGCTGCCCCGCTGTCCTGGCCAGGGGAATCATTCAGCTGCAAATACATTCACACCAACGTGGGGGTCCCACAATACCCACCCCCAGACACACATCCAGAACACTCGATGATACAACAAAGAACCACCCAAAACATTCACCGTCATGTTTACCAAAACACACACATAAGAAACACTCGCTCATGGCAAACACACACGCCTAGTCCTTGGTCAGGTTTATGGACACAAAAGGCGAGGACCATGAACCAGCTGCACCACGCCCTCCCACCATAAGCAGTTATAGAGTCTCCTCTGTCACCCAGGCCAGGGTTCAAGGGCACGATCTCGGCTCACTGCAACCTCTGCCTCCCGGGTTCAAGCGATTCTCCCGCCACAGCCTCCCGAGTAGCTGGGATTACAAGCATGCATCACCATGCCTGGCTAGTTTTTTATATTTTTAGTAGAGACAGGAGTTTCTCCATGTTGTCCAGGCTGATCTTGAACTCCTGGCCTCAGGTGATCCACCCACCTTGGCCTCCCAGAGTGCTGGGATTACAGGCGTGAGCCGCCGCCCAGCCCTTTTGTTTTGTTTTGTTTGTTTAATTTCCTTGTTTCAGTTTTGCCTTTTGTGCAGTTTCTAATTTGCCTGTCCCATGGTCCCCTCACTCAAAAGCACACAGACGACACAAGAGGCACACAGAGTGAAGGAGGACAAGTTAGAGGCCTCGGCCTCTTCCTTACAATCTCGCTGCTTTTCTACCAGAAGAGATCAATGCCTCCGTGCACGTGTTTGAAACGGCACTCCCACCTGGCTCCAAGAGCTGGTACCACCTTGCAGACCCTGGGCTGAAGCTGCGGCCCAGGCAAGACCGAAACAGCAGAGGAGCCTGCAAAGTGGGAAAACCGTGACCTGCTCCACGGGAGGAAGCTGCCACGCGAGGAAGCTGCCATGCGCCCCACTCAGGCCTGGTCTAATGAGGTCTCCAGGGCACCTCCGCGGTGAGGCTAGCCCTGGACGCAAGGCAGGGTCCCAGTTCCTGGCCATCTGACCCTCTGGGCCTACCCAGTGGGCACCGTGAGCAGCTGGTGGGCTTGTCACCCCTCCCCAGACCCCCAGCCCCAGCCATGGGCTCCCATCTGGTACTACTGGTATTGGCCACAAGGGGGCCTGGTGAGCCATTGTGGGAAGGTCTAGACCCACAGCCGGGGCAATCCGGGTTCCATTCATCTCACAGCCAGCGATGGACGAGGCTGAGGTGGGTGGCAGCAAGGCAGATCCATCTAGAGAGAGCCCCAGGCTTCTCACAGTCCCAGAAACCCCTCCAGGAGCCTTTCAGCGCCACACAGGGCAAGTGATACGCCGTGTCTTTGGCCACACAGCTCGTCAGAGGCAAGGATGAGCAGGGGCCCTGGGAGTGACGGGTCTGCTCATCGTGGCCATGCCCTCCCAAGCCTGAAGGACAGGCCATGTTTGGAGGAGGGGGTGCACCAGTGATCTGGGCTCAACGTACAAGGCTGAGGCTGGGCACATGCTCTCAGGACCATTCGCCTTCTGGAACTATCAGGCAGCATGGATGGTGACTGCCTCTGGAAAACAGGGTACCCAGGAGAGGAGCCCGCTGCCTTCGTGGAGGGGGGCGAGGCAGTCACGGAGTCTTCACTACCAGGACAGAACCTGGCCTTGAGCATGAAAGGCTTGCCCTCCAGCTGGAGCAGAGCGGGTCTCAGTCTTCCTAGGGGACAGCCCACACAAGCCGGCTCAGCTCTACGGAATCCTGCACACCTCGGGCGACAGGGTCTTTGTGCCCCCATTGGCTGATCACCTGGCCCCATGGTTCCCCTGAAACTGCACTTGTCAAGGTCGCCAAGGACCTCCACGCTGCCAAATCCTCCAAGAAGGTGTGCCCTCAAAAGTCCCTGGGAAGCAGCCGGGCACAGTGGCTTATGCCTGGAATCCTAGCACTTTGGGAGGCCGAGGCGGGAACATCACAAGGTCAGGAGTTTGAGACCACTCCATAGAACATGTTGAAAGCCCGTCTCTACTAAAAAGACAAAAATTAGCCGGGTGTGGTGGCACATACCCGTCGTCCCAGCTACTCAGGAGGCTGAGGCAGGAGAATCGCTTGAACCTGGGAGGCGGAGGTTACAGTGAGCCGAGTTCCCGCCACTGCACTCCAGCCTGGGCGACAGAGCGGGACTTCGTCTCAAAAGGGAGAAAAAAAAGAATGCACGCCCTCATCCTGACTGCTCAGCACCACCACCTCCGTCATCTGTAGTCTCTCCTCTGGGCCTTCTGGACCCTCCAGCTCTCCTGGTGTCACCTGAGCCCTCCCGGCAGGCTCCTCCTGTGTATGACCCTGAGGTCAGGGCTCAGCGTAGGGCCTCCTCTCCTCTCTACGCCATCCTCCCAAGCTGCCCACCCACTCTCAAGAATGTAACACTGTCTCTACGCTGATTCTCCACATGAAAGTCCCTAACTGTGACCTCTCCTTGGAGCTCCAAATGAGCATCTCCAAATGCATGTTTAATTTCTCCACTTCTCATGAGGATCTCAAACTTGGCCTATGTTCCCTGAACCTGCGCCTCCCCAGGCATCTCCCTTACAGAAAACGGGACTGGAACGTACCTGTTGCTCAAGCCCCATCTAGGATGACCAAACCTCAAAATACCTCCCTCTCCCTCATCCCCCACGCCCAGTCCGTCGGCCACCCTGCTGCCTCAACCTCCCCAGCACACCCTGAATGCACCGTTTCTCACCACGTGCACCGCCAACACCCCCAGGTCCAAGCTCCCGCCTTCACTTTTCGCCCAGACCCCGACAACAGTCTCCCATCTCGTCTCTCTGCTTCCATTCTGGCTGACCTGTCATCCATTCTCCAGGCGGCAGCCCGATGTGACTCACGTCACTGCTGATGAAAATCCACTCCCCCGCGCCGGGAAGGTCCCCAAGCCTGGCACATCGGCCCGTGTGCAGCCTCCCCCGTTACACTCCTGCAGCCACGCAGGCCTCCTCTGCGCTCCACGCTCCGCAAACGTGCAGGCTCTTCCCTGCCTGGCCGCCTCTGCAATTGCTAGGTCCCATGTCCAGACACACTCCTGGCCTTCACATGGCCATTCCTTCTCAGTCTCCAGGCTCAGCTTAATGTCACCTCCTCCAGGACTCCTCCCTGGCCCCCACAGAAAGCCATTTCTCCCTGCCTTGGACACTGATATTGGTGAATAGCACCCTTGAAACCCAGAGCATCAAAACATCCTCCGCCATGACACTCATCAAAAGCTCAGTCGCTGGACTGTTTTCTGATCTGCTGACCGTCTCCCTCACTGGAAGGTAAGCTCCATGAGGACAGAAATCACATCTGCCGTTTCCACTGCTATATCTTCCAGCCCTAAAGCACACCCCAATCCACAGCGGGCACTCGATAAATATTTGCAAAGTGAACGAAGGGTGTTTGCTAGCGCTCCCACGTGTAAGGTGCTTCTGGGTGGCAGAGCAAACAATACTAACTCTTGCTAGAGGCATTCAGGGAAGGCTTCCTGGGGGAGGTGGCATTCAAGCTGTGTCTCAGAGTAAGAATGAGGAGGAGGAAGAGGAAGAAGCCTAAGCAATGGAAGAGGGCAAGCATGAGGCACGTGTGGGGAAAATAATCAACCTCGCCTGCTCACCTGTGTTGATGTCAAATGATCCCTACCAGGAATTACTTTACCAGGAACCATCTCACCAAGTGCCCCGGGAGATGCCCAGGCAGACATGTGTGCACCTCCAGCGAAGAGGAGGCTGGCCTACCTTCTCTTACTCTCTTCTTAATAAATGTGGTCACCACAGACACCTGGCTGGGCCAGCGGATTGCCAGACTCCAGCCCTGGCTCATCGCCTGTCCCGGGTGCTCATGCACACCCTCCACAGGCAGACAGAAATCTGGACGGGCTTCCCCAAAGGCTGTTTTTGTTGTTGTTGAGATGGAGTCTCACTCTGTCGCCCAGGCTGGAGTGCAGTGGCGCAATCATAACTCACTGCAGCCTCAAACACCTAGGCTCCAGGGATCCTCCCACCTCAGTCTCCCAAGTAGTTGGGAATATAGGTGTGCACCTCCATGCACAGCTAGTTTTTTTTAAAGACAAGATCTTGCTATGTTGCCCAGGCTGGTCTCAAACTCCTAGCTTCAAACGATTCTCTCTCCCTGGCTTCCCAAAGTGCTAGGATTACAGGTGTGAGCCACCGAACCCACACAGCTCCCCACCCTGGAAGCTCCATCCAGCCAGTAAGTCCAGGCCAGCCCCAGGGGCTCTCAGGAGCTTGCCCAGAGCGATCAGGGTGACAGTCCGCATGAGGCTGAGGCTATAACGGCCCACCCCTCCCCAGTCCCTCACAACAGCTGAGGACCGGTTCCCAGAAGAGACCATCTGGGTCTTGGTGCAGGCCCCCACGCGCATCGAGCGAGGAGAGTGAGAGATTATCGGTGGGCTGGAAGGCGCTGCCAGTGTCTGCCCGCCAGCGATATTGAATTTTAAACATGCGTGCCTGTTTACTCGCCGTGCGGAAGCCTCGCTGACCGCCCGTAGCCAGGCAACGCTATCTGACCTGGGGGACCAGGAGGGGGACTTTCCGTGCCGGGCCGGTCACCTGGGGAGGGTTATCTACGCGCTGCTCGTCTGAGCAGAATACAGTGCCGGCATCCCCTCCCGCGCCTTCCCACCCTCACCCCCAGGTGACCCAGACCCGCGGCCTGTCAACCGTGGACGGTCCATCCGTCAGGACAAAACCCAGGGAGCCCCGGTCCCGGGAATGGAAGCAGTGCGTGATTAGAACCGGACAGAGGCAGATTGCGGGATTAGGTGTCATTATCGACGTGGGAGACGGCTTTGCTGTTTCCCTGCCGGCCACATGGAGAGCCAGCAGGCTGAAACGGCAACAAGAAAGATTCAGGTTAGATGGGAGGAAGCTGACGGTGTGTCAATGGAAGCAGACAGGGGCAGCTTCTTTCAAGCAAAATTGGGCAAGTCCAGGTCAGAGCTGGGCAAAGCTTAACATGTGCCTTTTTTCTTCCCCTCTCAAGGAGTGCTGACTTTTCCACCGGGATGGGGGAATCAGCAAGCAGCTCACGGGGGGTAACAAAACCAAGGTGGTGGCTCCTGTAAGCTGGTAACTTGTGTGGTGTGTCCTTTTCCCTGTGGAAATGCTTAGGGCCCTATGCCCCGCCTGCCCTTCAGATCCCACGGTCGTGGGATCAGGGCGAGGACATCTGATACCATATCATCAGTTCCGGGTTCGCAAAGCAGCGACATCAGGCAGGGGAAGAACTAGTCACAGCACCACGGAATCCCACAGACAGAAGACCAGCTATGCAGCGGGCCAGCTAGAAGCGGGCAGAGATGCCCATCTTACAGATGAGGACCCACGTCTGAAGAAAACCCATGAAGGAGGGTCCTTGTGATAGGCCAAATAATGCCCCCAACACTCGCACCCAAAGACGCCCTTGTCCCAGTCCCCCCGAACCTGGGAATATGTGAGGTTACATGGCAAGGGGGCGTCCAGGCGGTGGCTAGAATTAAAGGTGCCAATCAGCTGCCCCTGAGATGGGAAGAGGAGCCTGGATGATCCAGGTCCACCCAGGGTAATCCAGAGCCTTTGTAATGAGAAGGAGGCAGAAGAGGGGAATCAGAGAGATGGCAGTGTGAGAAGATTTGCTCCAGTGTGGCGGGCCTTGAAAACAGGTTTGGGGCCAGAATACAGGTGGCCTTCTAGGAGCTGACAAGGCAAGACGACAGACTGTCTCCTAGAGCTTACAGAGGGAATGCAGCTCTGGCAATATCTTTTTTTTTTTTTTTTTTGAGACAGAGTCTTACTTTGTCACCCAGGCTGGAGCGCAATGGCGCCATCTCAGCTCACTGCAACCTCTGCCTCCCGGGTTCAAGCGATTCTCCTGCCTCAGCCTCCCAAGTAGCTGGAATTACAGGCGTGTACCACCATGCCAGACTAATTTTTGTATTTTTAGTAGAGATGGGGTTTTACCATGTTGGCCAGGCTGGTCTCAAACTCCTTACCTCAAGTGATCTGCTCAGCTTGGCCTCCCAAAGTGCTGGGATTACAGGCGTGAGCCACCTCGCCCAACCCCTGGCAATATCTTGATTTGATCCCAGTGAGACCCATTCCAGAACTACAAGATGATAGATTTGTGCTGTCTTAAGCCACTGAGGGTACGGCCATTTGTGACAGCAGCCATAAGAAACTAACAGAAACATCCCGACAGGCTCAAGTGCACGCTGGCTTCAGGAACTGTAACACGCTACACCGTGCCTCTGAACTGCTGGCCCCACTCCCATCCTCAGAACTGCAATGCTCTGTGGCACGTACTCACCGTGTGTGGTGAGCTTCATTGCTGTAACTGCCTTGAAGCTCAGATCCACTCCTCAAGAAAGCACGTGTGCGCTCCTGACTTCCACCAGGCCCAGGACCCACGCAGCAAGGAGAAAGGCGGCCAAACAGGTCGCAGAGACCGTGCCACGTGGAGAGGCCTTGGGCACTGCCCGTGGAGGTAGAGCTGTCCACGCCGAGTCAGGCTGGCCTGAGGGCCTGGGACGCCTGGGCTTCCTGGTTCCCGCCTCCACAAATAGCACTAACCTCAGTTACCCTCTTCTCTGCTCTGATCAGGTTCTTTTTTTTTTTTTTCTAGTGAAAAATAACTTTTATTGAGCCCCTCCCCCCCCAGCAAAATCTGTTTCTGGCATTAAGCTCCTTCTTCCTTTGTGATTCGGTCTTTCTTAGTGACCCCATGAATGCCTTCTCCTCCACGGTCTGGAAGCAGCCATGGCCAAGCCTGGAGGTGGTGTCAGTGAACTCCAAGTCAGTCTTCTCCAGAGCCCACCGCTGGGTCTGCACCGGCAAGGATTTGTGGAGGGTGAGCACTCACTGCCTCGTTCCCACCACACAGCCTTTCAGCATGACAAAGTCATTGGTCACTTCACCATAGGGGACAAAGCCACCCAGAGGGTTGATGCTCAGGTCACAGTCGGTGGGGGCACTGCTCTTGATCAGCTGGCCATCCTTGACAAGGGAGCCCTGGCCGACCTTACAGATCTTCTTGTTGATCTCAGGGCGGCGATGGTGGCCTTTCTGTCCAGTGTGTGCCACAGAGAAGGCCATACGGGCGGGATGCCATGCCCCAATACAGGCCACCTTGTGCAGGCCTCGGTGGGTCTTGCAGGGCGGCTTCTTGGTGTGCCAGCGGCTGGTGACCCCTTTGTAGCCTCTGCCCTTGGTCACCCCGATGACGTCCATCATCTTGTCCTGCACAAACACTTGGTTCACAGGTACCTGCTGCTCCAGCCTCTCGCGGGCCCAGTCCGGCTTCTCGGCCATGGTGCCTCCATTCACCTGGATCTCCACCAGGCGGGCCTTTTTCTGGCTCAGAGGAAGCAGGCGCATCCAGCTGTGGGCAGTGACACGGGCAGTGACACGGGGACTTGGCAGGGCCTCTTCATGCTGCTGAAGTCCTGCTCCAGCTGCTTCTTGCCATCCTCATCCTGCCATTTCTTGCAGTATTTGGTGAAGGCCTTCTTCCTAGATTCATGCCAGTTCTTATGGAAACGCCTCTTACACTCATCGCTGATGCACTCACCGAAGACGGTCTTGAAGGTCCGGAGGCCTTGAGGGGTTTCCACGTAGCCCACAACGCCCACAGCCACCACGGGTGGCGTCCTCACAATGGTCACAGCCTCTACCACCTCTTTCTTACTCACCTTGGATTTTGGCCTGTTGACTTCCCGCAGGATAGGGGGTCATGCCAGCCTTGTATCCCAGGAAGGCTGTGAGGTGGACTGGCTTGGAAGGGTCATCCTTGGGGAAGCTCTTCACCTTCTCACAATGCCTGCTGCTGCGTTTCCGAGGAAGGAAGCCGAGGGACCCACGTCTGGGAGCAGAGAATTTTCTGTGACGCATCTGGCCGTCAAATCCCACCCGTAGAGCTCTTTTTTTTTTTTTTTCTGAGACAGAGGCTCATACTGTTGCCCAGGCTGGAATGCAGTGGCACAATCTCGGCTCACTGCAACCTCTGCCTCCCGAGTTCAAGCGATTCTCCTGCCCAGCCTTCCAAGTAGCTGGGATTACAGGCACCCACCACTAAACCCAGCGAATTTTTGTTTTTTTAGTAGAGACGGGGTTTCACATGTTGGCCAGGCTGGTCTCAAACTCCTGACCTCAAGTGATCCACCTGCCTCAGCCTCCCAAAGTGCTGAGATTACAGGTGTGAGCTACCATGCCAGACCCAACCAGGTTTCTAACCTGGCCTGGCACCATGCTGACTGGACCCTCCCCAGGCTTTGCAGACCCACCTTCCTGCTCCCCAGATCTGACCAGGGCTGCTGGCCTGCTTTCTGCTTTTCCATTCTGGTGTTTGAAGGACTCACTCTGAGCTCCGTGGCCTGGAAGCACCTTCCAATCAACCCCCTCCTAGAGAAACGGCAGGAAGAGCATCCTCCAAGGAATTCCTGACCTTTTCGGCTTACCCTGGCAATGGGGTGGCGTGTCCCCACCCAAATCTCCAACTGTAATCTCCACGTGTAGAGGGAGGGAGGTGACTGGATCATGGGGGCGGTTTTCCCCATGCTGTTCTGGTGAAAATGAGCGAGTTCTCATGAGACCTGATGACTTTGTGTTTGGAAGCTCCTCCTTCGCTCTTCTCCCTCCTGCCACCGTGTGAAGACGGCACTTCCTTCTCCCTCACCATTGTAAGTTTCCTGAGGCCTCCCCAGCCGTACAGAACTGTGAGTCAATTACACCTCTTTCTTTATGAATTCCCAGTCTCTGGTATTTCTTACATTTATACTGCTGTGAAGTATTTCTCTACAGCAGTGTGCACATGGCTCATTTTACGTCACTTTCAGAGGAGAGTTTCTGTGGTTCTTGCCTCCTCATAGCAATTACACCTTCAAAGAACAGAGATCACATCTTCATCTTCCCAGTTCAACAAAGCGTCACCAAGCATGAGGCCAAGCGGGCATGAGCCTCAGCTCCCGCCTCCTGTCTCCCACGGCCCAGCTCTCCAGACCCCAGAATTATGACTGTGAAGGGGCACACACATATAGTCCTGAGCCACATGTGGAATCCTCCGTGGGATGAGGCCAGGGCACCACTGGGAATCCAACCCGATTCTCAGAATTCTCCTGATTTCCATGGCGTCTCGGAGATGAGATACAATACTAGTCCCCTCTGAGCCTGCGCCACCCACCAGGACTAGCCCCTGGAGAGGAAAGAACTCTGGAAAGAGCCACAGGTCATCTGGCGAAGGTCTCAAACCCAATGCCTTTAGAGCCCATAGAGGGTACAGGCTCCAAGACAAAATAGGATTGGGGAGGGGACATTCCCCCCAAAGAGTATTAAAATTTTTTTTTAATATCGTGTTCACCTAACAAAACATATTTGAGGACAAACTCAGCCTGCCCCACCAATGTACGATCCTTGATGGAGCAAACTTAACTCCTCCACAGGCCCCTCTCACTCCCTCTTTCCCTCTCCACCTCCATTGCCACCGGCCCCTCTCACTCCCTCTTTCCCTCTCCCCCTCCATTGCCACCGGCC
>PVKV010036899.1:0-15284 GCA_004027835.1 Alouatta palliata
TCTCCCCCCCCCATCCCCTGATTTAGTAAGAAATTATTGGTAAGGAAAGGCCATTCATACATCATTTCAAAAGGACTTAAACTCAACTTTAAAGGGATGTTCCTCACCCACACCAAGGCCATGGTAAGGAGAGTAATTCAGGGAAGGTGAGTTTTTGAGATGACTTCCTGAATTGTCTCTTTTTTTTTTGAGACGGAGTTTCGCTCTTGTTACCCAGGCTGGAGTGCAATGGCGCGATCTCAGCTCACCACAACCTCCACCTCCTGGGTTCAAGCAATTCTCCTACCTCAGCCTCCCGAATAGCTGGGACTACAGGCATGTGCCACCATGCCCAGCTAATTTTTTTTGTATTTTTAGTAGAGACGGGGTTTCACCATGTTGACCAGGATGGTCTCGATCTCTTGACCTCATTATCCACCCGCCTCGGCCTCCCAAAGTGCTGGGATTACAGGCGTGAGCCACCACGCCCGGCCCTGAATTGTCTCTTAATAACATTATTTGTTTTCTCCACTGTTCCTGAAGACTGTAGTCTCCAGGCACAATGATGGTATTGTATGCCCAGAGCCCTTGAGAAGCCCTGGGTAACAGTTGCTTCAAATGAGAGGCCATTCTCGCTCCTTCAGCCACCAAGTTGAGCTCCTTGCTTAGGTAGCCGGCTGGCTGCTGGGCTGGACCTGGGGCCTCAGTTAAAACTCCCAAGGCTTCCCCTTTCCATTCGGAAACATAAAGATTAAATGCCTTCCCTATGGGAAGACTGAGGGTGGGTGCTTTAAGTAAGGCTTGTTTTAGCTGGTTAAAGGCCTTTCGAGCCCTGGGTTTCTAGGTTAAGGAGTGAGTTTTAGCTGCTTGAGTTTCTTTTATAAAGCGATATAAAAGATAAGCTGCTTCACTGTACCCAGCTATCCACAATCTGCAAAAACCTGTAATGCTCAAAAATCCTCTTAGCTGTTTGTGGTTTCCAGCAAGAGGCAAGGAGGAAATGGGCGTAATCCTCTCCTGGCCTAGTGTTCTGGTCCCTTCTGATAGGTCCAGGCTTGAGTACTTCACTGACGTCTGACAAAGCTGAGCCTTAGATTTTGAGACTTTATATCCTCTGCCTGTGAGGAAATTGAGAAGATCCTCGGTGTCTTCCCGAGGAGCCCCCATAGCTGAAGCATAGAGGATAATGTTATTTACATACTGTAAAACTCGAATCTAAGGATGAGAGAATGTAGAGAGGGTTTTTGATAATGCCTGCCCAAACAGATGGGGCTGTTTTGGAAACTCTGAGGGACTACTGTCCAAATTAACTGGGTAGCCCGGTTGGAAGGTCTTTGAAGGCAAACAAGTATTGGGAGCCAGGGTGCCATGGTATACAGAAGAAGGCATCCTTCAGGTTCAAAACCATGCACCTTTTAGTTTCCTTAGGTATTTGAGTTAGCGAAGTATAAGGATTAGGAATCACCCGATGGATTGGAACTAGAGTCTCATTAATGAGACAGAGGTCCTGAACTATTCTGCATTCCCCACTGGGTTTCTGTACCCCTAATATTGGGGTGTTGCAAGGGCTGTCACAGGGTTTGGGGAGGCCCTGCACCTTTAGTTTGTTAATGATGGCTTTTAAACCCTTTCTAGCTTCTGGCCTTAGGGGAGTACTGCTTTTGGTTTGGGAAGGCGGTGGGATTCTTAAGATGAATTTAGACTGGAATAGCCAGTGTAGCCCGGCCATTTTTTTATTGACTTGCTCACACCTCTGGGTTAACATTGGTTTTCACTAAGGGGAGACGAAGAGTTTGTCCTGGAGCTATAAGGATGGTGGATCCCATATAGGCTAGAATATTTCTACCTAGTAAAGGAGTGGGACTTTGAGGCATGATTAAAAAGACACGGGTAAATAGCAAGTCCCACCAACTACAACTGAGGGGCTGAGAAAAATATCAGATTAAGGACTTTTCTGAGGCGTCCACCACGGTTGTGCTATGGGAGGACAGAAGGCCTGGATTGGAGAGGAGAACAGAGAGACTGGCTCTAGTGTCGAGGACAAAGTTTACTTTCCTCCCTTCCACCTCCGAATTACTTGCTGGACATCTGTGAGACTGGTCCTGGACCCAATGACCTACGCCTTTGGGGACAGTCTGCCTTACAGTGGCTACCAACATAGGCTGGACAGGGTTGAGGTAGTTTCTTTTTGTCATCTGGGCAGTTCCTCCTAAAGTGTCCTGGCTTGCTGCAACAATGGCAGTTAGCAGGTACATCTTGGGGATTCTGGGTATTTGTTGTCGTTGGTTTGAGACTGAGTCTCACACTGTCGCCTGGGCAGGAGTGCAGTGGTGCAGTCTCAGCTCTCTTCAACCTCCGCCTCCTGGGTTCAAGCGATTCTCCTGTCTCAGCCTCCCAAGTCGCTGGGATTACAGGCATGCATCACCATGCCCAGTTAATTTTTTGTGTTTTTAGTAGAGATGGAGTTTCACTACATTGTCCAGGCTGGTTTCAAATTCCTGACCTTGTGATCCGCCTGCCTCAGCCTCCTAAAATGCTGGGATTACGGGCATGAGCCACCTCACCTAGCCAGGGATCCTAGGTTTTGTAGGCCTGTAAAGCAGGCACTAGAGCCCCTATTCTTTTTCTTGTGCTTCGTTTTATTTTCCTGGACCTCCTCCTCGTCCCCGTTATAAAAGACCAAAGTAGCCACTCTTAGGACGTGCTCTAGAAGTGCTATCTGGACCTGTAGCCTATTTTTGTAGCTGTCTTTTGATATTAGGGGCTTCCTGAGTAACAAACTTGTCTTTTTTTTTTTTTTTTTTTTTTTTGACACAGAGTGTCACTCTGTCACACAAGCTGGAGTGCAGTGGCGTGATCTCAGCTCACTTTAACCTCTGCCTCCTGGGTTCAAGCAATTCTCCTTCCTCAGCCTCCAGAGTAGCTGGGACTACTCCTTTGGGGCTAGGAGGGGTGAGAATGTTCCAGGCCTCCCAGAGCCCACCTGGCTCCCTCATCAGAAAGGCAGCCAGGCTTGAGGGAGGTGACACTGTGCCCCTGAGGCAGGCTCCACTTCCCCTAGTGAACCTTGGAGGACGGGCCCTCTCCTGACCCAGGCTCGAGGACACTTGGCAGTCCCTGGGGTCCTGCCTTTTCTCCCAACCTTGGTTTCCCTCCTGGATTCTAGGGTCAGGCCCAGGTCTTTGGATGGTTCTGAACAGATGATGGCTGGGACTCCATGGAGCTCTGGCCTTACAGCTTTGTGATCACTGGGGCCTCAGGGACCCTGCTTCCCTCTGAGCTGTCCCCTCTGAGACCCTGGGGGAGGCAGGGTTTGGACAAGAGCCGGCAGCAAGGTGTTCTTATTCCTGCAGCTCCATTCTGCTTGGCTCCTGCACCCAAGAGAGCCCGGAGCAGGAAGACTGTGCAGGCAGGACCTTGACAGTTTGTTGTACAGATTATTTCATCACCCAGGTGTTATGCCTAGTACCCATTAGTTATTTTTCATCTCACCCTCCATCTTCCATAGTCCCCAGTATGTGTTGTGCCCCTCTATGTGTCCATGTGTTCTTATCATTTAGTTCCCACTTATAAATGAGAACATGAAGTGTTTGGTTTTCTGTTCCTGCATTAGTTTCCTAAGGATAATGGCCTCCACATCCATCCATGTTCCTGGAAAGAACATGATCTTGGCTTTTTTATGACTGCATAGTATTCCACGGTCTACATGTACCACATTTTCTTTATCCAGTATACTACTGATGGACATTTAGGTTGATTCCATGTCTTTGCTATTGTGAATAATGCTGCAATGAACATATGCATGTGTGTGTCTTTATGATAGAACAATTTATATCCCCTTAGGAATATGCCCAGTAATGGGATTGCTGAGTTGAATGATAGTTCTTTCTTTAGGTCTTTGAGGAACTGTCACATTGTCTTCCACAATGCTTGAACTAATTTACACTCCCACCAACAGAGTACAAGCATTCATTTTTCTCCACAACCTCATTAGCATCTTTATTTTTTTTTTACTTTTTAATTATAGCTATTCTGACTGTGTGAGATGGTATATTATTGTGGTTTTGATTTGCAATTCTCTAATAATAAGTGATGTTGAGCTTTGTTCATATGATTGTTGGATGCATGTATGTCTTTTGAAAAAATATCTGTTCATGTTTTTTGCCCATTTTTATACGGGGTTGTTTGGTTTTTTCTTATAAATCTGTTTAATTTTTTTATAGATGCTGAATATTAGACCTTTCTTGGATGCATAGTTTGCAAAAAATGTTCTCCCATTTTGTAGATTGTATGTTTACTCTGTTGATAGTTTCCTTTGCTGTTTAATTAGATCCCATTTGTCAATTTTTGCTTTTATTGCAATTACTTTTGGTGTCTTCATTATGAAATCTTTGCTCATGCCTATGTGTTGAATGGTATTGCCTAATTTGTCTTGGAGTATTTTCACAGTTTTGGGTTTTACATTTAAGCCTTTAATCCATCTTGAGTCAGTTTTTGTATAAGGTGTAAGGAAGGGACTAGGTTTAATCTTCCACATGTAGCTAACCAGTTATCCCAGCACCATTTGTTGAATAGGGGATCCTTTCCCCATTGCTTGTTTTTGTCAAGTTTGTCAAAGATCAGGTAGTTGCAGGAGTGCTATCTTATTTCTGGGTTCTCTGTTGTGTTCCATTGGTCTATGTATCTGTTTTTGTACCAGTGCCATGCTGTTTTGGTTACCGTGGCCCTGTAGTATAGTTTGAAGTTGGGTAGCATGATGCCTCCAGCTTTGTTCTTTTTGCTTAGAATTGCCTTGGCTATCCAGGTTCCTTTTTTATTCCATATGAATTTTAAAATAGTTTTTTTCTAGTTCTGTGAAGAATGTCATTGGTGGTTTGATAGGAATAGCTTTGAATCTGTAAACTGCTTTGGGCAGTATGGCCATTTTTGCAATATTGATTTTTCCTATCCGTGAACATGGAATGTTTTGCCATTTGTTTGTGTCATCTGATTTTTTTGAGCAGTTGTTTGTAGTTCTCCTTGCAGAGATCTTTCACCATCCTAGTTAGCTTTATTTATAGGTATTTTATTCTTTTTGTGTCAGTTGTGAAAGTTTGTTTGTGATTTGGCTCCTGGTTTGATTGCTGTGGATGTCCTCTGTAAGAATGCTAGTGACTTTTGCATTGATTTTGTATCCTGATACTTTGCTGAAGTTGTTTACCAGCCTAAGAAGCTTTTGGGCTGAGACTGTGGGCTTTTCTACATAAAAGATTGTGTCATATGCAAACAGGGATAGTTTAACTTTCTCTCTTCCTATTTGGATGCCCTTTGTTTTTCTTGTCTGATTTCCCTGGCCAGGACTTCCAATATTATTCAGCTCTTTAAGAAGAAAATTTTACTTTCAGTTGGTTAAACTAAATGTTAAATTCCAAACACAGAAGTGCAAATTATGAAATATACCTGATACTACATTATCTTTAGTAAAATTATAATTTCCTCATTTCTAGGTCTCTTACTGCAGTCATTTCTGTAGTGATGAGGCAAAGCATGATTTTAATATTAGCCCAATGGTAATGAAAATATAATAGACTATGAAGAAATATGTTGCTCAGCAGTAAGACTAAAAAAGTGTTCGTTCATTCATTTAGTCTATTAAAACAAGACTTTCCAACGTAGATGCCTATATCCATTATCCTCAGCAAATTAACACAGGAACAGAAAACCAAGCACCACATGTTCTCACTTCTAACTGGGAGCTGAACAATAAGAACACATGGACACAGGGAGGGAAACAACACACACTGCAGCCTATCAGGGCTGAGGGGAGGGAGAGCATCAGGATAAATAGCTAATGCATGCCGGCTTAATACCTAGGTGATGGGTTGGTAGGTGCAGCAAACCACCATGGCACACCTTTACCTATGTAACAAACCTACACATCCTGCACATGTATCCCGGAACTAAAAATACATAAACAATACATCAATTAAATTTAAATTTAAAAAATGGTTTTAAAAATAAATCATTTGAACAGCAAAAACAAAAAACGAAATGAATGTGAATAGGTGCAGTGGTCTGGGGATATTCTCTCAACACAGACACAACGTGTGCAAGTAAAGTCTATTTCCACATGTCCACTAAGCTAAGAACACGAGCTCACTCCCATTTCCTTGAAACACGAGTCTCATCTTTTTAGGCCAAATCAATGTATAACGTCTAGTACTGATTTACAATTTTGCTTTTACTTCTGCTTTCCTGGAATTTACCTCTGCCTTTTAAAACCCTTCCTTGTGAGCCATTGGGAAGGTCAGGTGTTAAGCGTAAGCTGCCTGATTCTCCTTGTTTGGTGCCCTGCAAATAAATGGCTTCCCTTCTCTTGCTGCAAAGCTTCAGCGTGGATGTTTGGCCTTACTGCGCCAGATGAGCAAACCTCAGCTCAGCTCAGAAACAATATTATTTCCACTCTGCAGTTCTCTGTAGGAATCTTCAAAAGCTTCCCGTCCATTGGTAAATGATGGTTTGGTTGAAACAAGACGTCACTATCCATATATTCACTAACCAAGCCAAGTAACCTGTAAAAAAACCCACTTGCTTCTGATCTGGAGGTTATGCATTGATGTGGCCTAAAACGTTGAGCTATCTTGAAGCAAGGGCTTACCAGGCATAGGTAGATTCCAAGATTTTCTGATCTGCAATAGTTAAGAAAGAGAAGCTTTGTTTAAAAAATTTGGATTAGCAGAAAAAAATGTTAGGTCTGGCCCATGGGTATGACTTCCTCCAGGCCTCCTAGGAAGTAATTTAGAACAAAGGTGGTCAGAGCTTGGTCCTCAGTTCCCCTCTATCTCAGGTCTAATACCGTGGATCCATTTGGTGAGGGTCCTCAGTGTCGAGCTGGGTTTCTGAAATGCAACTCAGGGACATATGTTCAGAGGTAAATTTTTAGTTTCTATAGGAACCAACATCTCCTGGCTCTCACATCCTCAGTTATTGTTTTAAGCTACTAATACCTTCTTGTTTATCAAGTTGTTCATTTAGTTCTTATGGCTAGCTAGGTGCCTTGAATCTTCCTGGAAGGAACTCAGGAATTTATCTCCATGCTTGGGGTGGTGGGGGCCAGTCCTGTGACTTCACTGAATTCATTTACTAGCTCTGACAGTATTTTAGTGGAGTCTAGGATGTTTTACATGAAAGATCGTGTCATCTGAGAACAGAGACAATTTCACATTTTCTTTCCAATTCAGGTGTCTTGTTTCTTTCATCTGCTTTCATTGCTCTAGCTAAGACTTCCAATTCTATGTTGAATGGAAGTAGTGAAAGTAGCCATCTTTGTCTTATTCCTGATCTTACCTTATGGACTTCAACAACAAGTGATGCCAGTAAAACAAATTATATATATATATATATATATATATAAAATGCATGCATCATATATGTATACATATACATATATGTATATATCTAGATATATATACATGTATATCTATACGTGTGTGTGTGTTATAAAGTCCAGGAATGTTTTTGAAAACCACAGTAACCAGTAACCACTTTTTCTGATATTCACTGAAATGTCTCCCAGTTCTTATTTTCTTCTCTACGAATTCATCAATTTAATTTTTTTCTCTTGAGAACCAATCTTCACAATCTCCCTTCTCGTATGTCTCCCAGTCTTTTCTATAAATATGCCCCAGTTTTAAGCCCTACATGCATCGTTATTTCTAGCTCAAAATCCTGTTTAGGTGATTTAGCAGGTAAAGGACAAATGGCAACAGGTTTCAAAAGGCAGCCAGCTGGGCTCTAAAAGACAAGGATGCCAAGGTATTTATAGTCTGTTTATTCATTAAGCTACCTCTGACTTCCTCTCTCAGATGGGCAACTGAAGAACTCTGGGAGCCACTCACTGGCTCTGGGAGGGCTATGAGGACACAAAAATCTCTGAAGATCAATTAGCCACTGTTACAGATGAGAAGATCCCAGGAAACCCGAGGGATGTAGGTTCCCATGGAGATGGCATTTGCCTTGCACAAGACCTGACTTGCAAGAGCAATGGCTGTGTGTACCCAACTGTACCAGTGACCTCTTAAAATTGCTGGGCTATGGGATATGTTCCCTTTAATACAATTAGGAGGAATGTCTCTGCATTCCAAATGAAAAAATAACACATTAACCACAAAACAATTTTATTAAATTCCTGCTAGTTCAAATAGTTTCCTTTTCTTCATTAGGGTAATGTATATGCTTGAATTGTTTAAACTTAGATAGACAAGGATACAGGAGAAAAACCATTTGTTCCAGGCAGCTTCTTGGTTAATTCCTTGAGCTAATAAACATTTTTTAATTGCTCTTTAAGTAGTGGCTAGTTAGTAGGATTTGGAATAAAACAGGCTAGATTCAAATCCTGACCCACCATTTAGTGCCTGGGTAATTGAGGCAAATCACTCAAAATGATTATTTAACTTTCAGTCTTGAGATCAGCAGAAGTAATTGGAGGAGGGAAATAGTACCTGCATTCCATATTGTAAGAATTTAGTGTGTCAATGAAATCTATTATATAGCATAGTATTTGAACTATGCTTGAATCTAACTATAGTAAGGGTTTAATAGATGGTAACTGTTTTTACAGGACACATTAGCTTTGTGCAAAGAAAAAAAAAAGCTCTCTGACCAAAGAATATGGAACTCTAAGTACACTAAGCTCACACTTGATTCTCTCTCCAGCCACCCTTCTGTCCAACCTCAGTCTTTCCCTATTAAAAATTTACTTTCAGAAAAAGAGAATTAGGAAGCTGTTGTAGCAAGGGTTGGATTTAGGGTTTCAGAAACCTGGATCTCAGCTTCACCCCATATTTGCTATGTGAACTTGGGTGACTTAAACCCTTTGAATCTCAGTTTCTTGTGAATAAATAGGGACTGCAACAAAACTCACTCTCACAATACAGCTGTGAGGACTAACAACAATTTATGAAAAAATGTTTTTCAGATATAAACAAATACTAGTTATTGTTAATGGAATAAAAGATGATTCCCTCAACATGAAATTTATCGAGACTGTGGAAGTTTATTAATAAAGATGCCACACTTTGATAAGAAACCAAGTATGTGGGATGAAATGACAGTGGTGGAATTTCCAGCACCCACTGTCTTCACACTTTAGCTGTATGCCTCTTGAGCCTCCCACCACTCGCTTCCACAGGAATCTCTTTGTTTCATTGTTGTCATTCTCCTTTATCTTTTCTTCTTTTCTATATCAGTTCCTATTAGCTCACTATTTGTATGTTCATTTCTTCTCTATTATCTTCTCTCTTGCATGGAAAATATCTTATCTGTGGCACCAAGCAGCATGACAGAGACTCCTGGTGCAGCTGGTAAGAGTCAATGTCCCCTCTACTCAATGCCACCCTAGTGATTTTCTTTTTCTTCAAGTGTGTAAGGGACATCCAAACCTGAAACTCTACATGCTCCATGAATTACCTCTGTTTATGATCTTATTTGCTCCAAATGTCGTACATGAATAACCTCCGTTAGAGACCTTAGAAATGGGCCCTGAGATGTGAAGGTACATGGCAGGATCACAGTTACTTAGAAGAGCAGGGGGAGCTCATCTTGTCTGCTTTTGGGCACAGTCCATATGCATGGCACCACTTTGGGAGTCATTGACCTTGGAAAGGTGTTGTCATTCCAAATTTAGTCTTCTATCATTCTCAGTCTTGCCTAGAACCCATCCCACTCTCCACAAGTGGACACAATACATCCTCTTCTCAAGCTCATTCCTTTGAAAAGTTGTGATGCAAACCAGCACTTACTCCTGACTCCACAGTGATCATAGACACTGAAAAGGAAAGATTCCCAAGAGATCCCTACTTCCAGTTTCTAAACAAGGAAGGGACTCTGAGGACAGTCAGGAGTGGCGGTTCATGCCTGTAATCCCAGCACTTTCGCAGACCAAGACAGGAAGATCATGAGGTCAGGAGTTCGAGACCAGCCTGGCCAACATGGTGAAGCCCCATCTCTACTAAAAATACAAAAATTAGCCAGGTGTGTTGGTGGACACCTGTAATCCCAGCTACCTAGGATGCTGAGGCAGGAGAATAGCTTGAACCCAGGAATCAGAGGTTGCAGTGAGCCAAGATCATGCCACTGCACTCCAGTCTGGGCAACAAGAGTGAAATTCCATCCCCAGAACAAAACAAAACAAAATTCTAAGCATAACTTAGGGCTGTTTCCTACTGACCAACTGCCCCTCAAGGAACAAGGTAAGCTCTATGATGGAAGAGCTATTACAGAAAATTTTACTGGCCATTTTCTCATCTCCTACCCTGTGTCTCTGCCCCTCCATAGTACTTTCCACAGAGCCCCCTTCACGTCCTTGTTTCTTAGTGTATAAATCAGAGGATTGAGAATAGGGGTAATTATCATATAAAAAAGGACAACAAATTTTCCCTCACTTCCAGAATAATTGTGGATGGATTGGAGATACGTGTAGATGGCTGAGCCATAAAAAAGGAAAACTACTAGGAGGTGGGACCCACAAGTCCCAAAAGCCTTTCTGTGCCCAGCCATTGACTTGACCCTCAGCACTGCACGAGCAGTGTGCACATAGGAGCCTAGAAATAGTGTCGCAGGAACAATCACGATTATGATCCAGGCCACAAACATCTTGGCCTCTGTTCCCTCTGTGTTCGCACAAGCCAACTTCAGAAATACAGGTAACTCACAAAAGAAGTGATTCAGTCGATGGCCACAGAGAGGCATGGCCACTGCGAGACCTGTCTGGATCAGAGAGTTCAGGAAACCTGTCCCCCAGGAGGCGATAGCCAGGGTCTGGCAGAGACGGGGGCACATGATAGTGGAGTGGATGACAAACAGCAACATAGCGGTCAAAGACCATCACCACCAGGAGCACACACTCTGTGGAGCCCAGGGCTAGGTAGATGAAGAAGACTTGAGCCACACACCCTCCAAGGGTGATGGTAAGGTCAACCCCACAAAGGTTGACCGGGAGCTGGGGCACAGTGCTAGTGGTGAAGCAGAGGTCCAGAAGGGACAGGTGGGAGAGAAATAAGTACATGGGTGTATGTAGCCGGAGGTCCAGCCGGGAGACAGCGATGATCATGGTGTTGCCAAAGAGAGTTAGGGAGTAGAAAATCAAAATAAATAAATGGTGCACCCTCCCAGCACGTGGATGAGTTCTTCACCCTCCTGTCAGCCTCCTTGTGTTCAGCTCTCTGGAGACTCTCTAAACCCAGTCCCCTTGGGTTTTCACGGAAGCTTCCTGAGGTTACATTCCTTCCCCTAGGGTATAGGATGGGACCCTCTCATGGGACGGCATCAAGGCCTGCCTCGGGGCAGGGAAAGGTCAGAGTCCCGCCCCTGAGGACTCACACATCCAACATTGTAACAAAAGACTAACAAGGGCCATGGGAATTATAGCCAGGAACCCTGGATGACAACCAATATATAAATCAATATACATACACATATTGTGAAAAGAAAGTACATCTTGGAACCCCAAAATCACTAAGCCAAAGGGAAAAGTCAAGCTGGGAACTGGGTCACGCAAACCTGCCTCCCATTCACGAATAAAAAAGCTACGTACCTCCCTCACAATTTACCCTTGTGGGCCCCAAGATCTTTACCCTAAAAGAGTTCTGTTGAATTTCACCCTGACAAGGTAAATTGATAGTTTATCTTCACAGGGATGGGACAAAGGAAAGAACTCAGTCATTTCTTTGCTTGCCGGAGACAAATGCATATCTGATTGCTTTCTCTGCCCCACTTTATCTTACATAAAAGTGCAGATTCAGTGAGCTAGCTGAATGTACAAGTGACTATTCCTTTACCTCCCTTACACGTGAAGGGCTGATCAAAGGCTCAAAATAATGCAATCACATGCCTTTTATCTACCCACGCATTTTAAATATGCCTTCCTCTTTCTCCAATATCTGCCGCTTTTCCTTTAAATATTGAAGCCCTCAAAATCATCTTTGGAGAAAGGCACAGACCTGTTTCCTGGGTGTGTGTCCTTAACGTTGGCAAAATAAACTTCTAAATTGACTGAGATCTGTCTCAGATTCTTTTTGGTTTACAACTGGTAACCACAAAGGGATTCTGAGTGGAGCCAACCCTGACCTTTGACAAATCTCCCCTTGGTACTTGGTACCAGCTTGGGCTATCTTTATTGCTTACATGACAATTTGCTGAGGCCTGGGAGCTTTCCTCTCCAGAGAGTCCCTGATTTTCCAAAAGTCTGGTTGAGGTTTCAGATTTATTTTGCTGTGCAACTCCTTTTTTGGAGTTTTACTCACTTTCGACAAGGAAGGAGAGTTTTCCTGCTTCCATGATGATGGAATGCAGGCAAGTCCTTTCTGGAATTTCAGCCCACTTCCAACAGGGAAAGCAAGTTTGAGTTTTTTTCTGCTTTTAGGATGGTGGCGCACACAGTGTTTAGCCTGGCCCCATTCCTAGTTAAGTAGCTGAATGTGGGTTTTGTCTTGAAAATTGTCCTTAATGACTAAAGATAAAACAAACAACCAGCTGGCCTTAATTTCTCCTTCCCATTAGAGGGCTCATAATCATATAAACTGTGCAATCATTTGTTTGTTTTGCTTAACTGTGTTTTAAAAATTTGTTACTTTCTGTTTTTGTTGTTTTGGTCTTTTTCCCATTAGGTTTGACCAACTCTACCCAACTTGACCAAATCCAAAGAAAATTTCAAATTATGGGGAACAAGGTCGCTGGATTGTCTAAATTCCCTCAGCTGAAAAAAAGAAAAAAGAAAACATGGCCAGCAACAAGGAAGATGGGAGTTATGAACCAGCATCAGCAGACGAAAACCAGAACATGCTTCTATATGTCATAACACCACACACACCTTGTCCTGCTGGTCTTCCGCCTCCTGGGTCTCTGATGTGTTTCATTTTACTCTTGCTCTTTTTTCAACCTAACAACTTATGCCTCATTGCAAATAGCATATTCAAGCATCCACATTTGTATAAGGAAGGCTTTATCTTTTTTTTTTTTTCTGAGATGGAGTCTTGCTCTGTTACCCAGGCTGGAGTGCAGTGGCACAATCTTGGCTCACTGCAACCTCCGCCTTCTGGGTTCAAACGATTCTCCTGCCTCAGCTTCCCAAATAGCTGGGATTACAGGCGTGCACCACCACAACTGGCTAATTTTTGTATTTTTAATAGACACAGAGTTTCACCATGTTGGCCAGGCTGGTCTCGAACTCTTGACCTCAGGTGATCTGCCCACCTTGGCGTCCTAAAGTGCTGGAATTACAGGCATGAGCCACTGCACCCAGCCTCTCATTTTCATAAATAGGATACATTTTGTTTCTCTTTCACAAAATTTGGGGCAATGAGAAAGATCGCAGTTATCTCTCTTCTCTCTCTGTCTCTCTCTCATTTTCTTTTTTTAGACAGTGTCCTGCTCTGTCACCCAGGCTTGAGTGTAGTGGCACAATCTCAACTCACTGTAGCCTCAACCTCCCGGGCTCAAATGATTCTCCCACCTCAGCTTCCTGAGTACCAGGTGCACACCACCATGCCTGGCTTTTTTTTTTTCTTTTTTTTTTTTTTGAGATGGAGTTTCACTCTTGTTGCCCAGGCGGAGTGCAATGGTGTGATCTTGGCTCACCACAACCTCCGCCTCCTGGGTTCAAATGATTCTCCTGCCTCAGCCTCCCAAGTAGCTGGGACTACAGGCATGTACCACCATGCCCGGCTAATTTTGTATTTTTAGTAGAGAACAGGTTTCTCCATGTTGGTCAGGCTGGTCTCGAACTCCCGACCTCAGGTGATCTTCCCGCCTTGGCTTCCCAAAGTGCTGGAATTACAGGTGTGAGCCACCGCGCCTGGCCCATGCCTGGCTAATTAAAAAAGAATTTGTAAAGCGGGGTTTTGCTATGTTCCCCAGGCTGGTCCCAAACTCCTAGGCTCCAGCAATCTTTCTATGTCAGCCTCCCATAGTGCTGGTATTACAGGCATGAGCCACCATGCCCAGCACCCGTCATATCTCTTGAGAACAATGGTTTGGGAGGAATTGGGGTGGGAAGTCAGACTCTCCTTTTAGCATATTCTGACTGCTTCTTCAGGAGGTCCAACAGGTGATCACATGGAGCTCAGATGAACTAATTTATCTGCCTCCATTCAGTGGTAGACAGGGACTGAAGTGATTCTGCACTTAAATGATTAAAGTAATGGTAATCTAAACGTGTCATGGTTTACTGTCAGACCCTTTCTGTCAGGAGAAAGTAAGTTGTTTAGCTTTGTGACAAGTGTGTGGTGAGCGGGAGAGGAGAGAGTAAGATGTTCAAACACATTTCAAAAACTGTTTCAGAAAGTGGAAGCACAGGGCCAGGCGCGGTGGCTCACACTTGTAATTCCAGCACTTTGAGAGGCTGAGGCGGGAGGATAACGAGATCAAGAGATTGAGACCATCCTGGCCGACATGGTGAAACCCTGTTTCTACTGAAAATACAAATATTAGCCAGGCGTGGTGGCGCGGACTTGTAGTCCCAGCTACTTGGGAAGCTGAGGCATGAGAATCGCTTGAACCCAGGAGGTGGCAGTTGCAGTGAGCCAAGATTGTGCCACTGCACTCCAGCCTAGCGACAGAGCAAGACTCCATCTCAAAAAATATATAAAGTGGAAGCATCAATCTAGATGGGGCTGAAGTCCAACGAAGACAGTAATTGGGTCACTCTGAGCCTTTTGGTCAATAGCATTTTTTTTTTTCCTCATTTTTTTCTTACCACAGACAGCCCCTTCTCAAGAACTTCATGCTGTAGAATGTGAAGCAGCTTCAAACACTCTTCTCCTTTGACGCATTCAGAGAACCACGGCGTGATCATCCCACTGACCTTCGTGATAGGATCAATTCATGCTGAAATGCAATAGTGATACTCAGCAGAATTCATTAGGGTGACAGTGGGATACTATTGAGTTGAATTAAGAACTAAGATGGGCCGGGTGTGGTGGCTCACGCCTGTAATCCCAGCACTTTGGGAGGCCGAGGCGGGTGGATCACGAGGTCAAGAGATCGAGACCATCCTGGTCAACATGGTGAAACCCCGTCTCTACTAAAAATACAAAAACTAGCTGGGCATGGTGGCACGTGCCTGTAGTCTCAGCTACTCGGGAGGCTGAGGCAGGAGAATTGCTTGAACCCAGGAGGCGGAGGTTGTGGTGAGCCGAGATCGCGCCATTGCACTCCAGCCTGGGTAACAAGAGCGAAACTCCGTCTCAAAAAAAAAAAAGAACTAAGATGATAGGAAGTTTGATGGAAGTATATCAGGAATTTCATCAGTTCATCAGTGAGATTGGGCT
>PVKV010036900.1:0-15296 GCA_004027835.1 Alouatta palliata
ATATTTGCAAACCATACATCCAGTAAGAGGTGAATATTTTAAATATATAAGATGCAGGGGGAAACCCCACAAGTGCCATGGCAAGGGTCTGAAGCCTCATCCTGTTCCTATGTGAATATTGATTTAGAAAAGAATTAGAAACGTAGGCACATAGTTATTCCTTTCTATAATCATATATAATCTTATAGTTACTCACTTATAATCATAAAGATATGTACTCAGTGCCAGGCGCGGTGGCTCACGCCTGTAATCCCAGCACTTTGGGAGGCCGAGGCGGGTGGATCACGAGGTCAATAGATCGAGACCATCCTGGTCAATGTGGCGAAACCCCGTCTCTACTAAAAATACAAAAAAATTAGCTGGGCGTGGTGGCACGTGCCTGTAGTCCCAGCTACTTGGGAGGCTGAGGTAGGAGAATTGCTTGAACCCAGGAGGCAGAGGTTGCGGTGAGCCGAGATCGCGCCATTGCACTCCAGCCTGGGTAACAAGAGCGAAACTCCGTCTCAAAAAAAAAAAAAGATATGTACTCAGTATAACTTTTAATTTTATGAATGACTATCCGGTTGTGAAGCATGGGACTGAGGTGACATTGTGAACAAAATGACCCTAAGGCAAGATGCTCTAAGCCCTCTGTCACGCCCACAAAAGGGCTGCTGGAGGGCGCCTCGGCTGTGTGGCAGCGCCCGCTGTTTAGCCAGCTAGGGAAGGAGATGTCCAAAATGACCGAGACATCTCCTTCCTGGGGAAGTTAGGAGAAAACTCCGCTTCTCCAAACTCGTGTGGTAAGGCCTGACGGCTGTCAGGGACGCTTGAAGACATCCTGGGACTTAACTGTCTCTATGTGATGCTGTGCTTCAGTGGTCACGTTCCATGTCTACTCTCATGCCCTGCTTCTGCACCTGGTTTCTTTTTTTCTTAAAATATAAGAATTAATAATAGTAACATAATCTTAATGTCCTTGATATTTCTGACCTATACGCAAAGAGCGCCGATGCATTAGCTTTTTTCCCTCGCCTTGCCTACTTGAAAGTCTTGGGCCCCCTATCTTGAAGACACGTGATTTACCTGACCCTATCACCGACCACCATTACCTCACCTTACCTTCCCTGCACCCTGCTTTGTACTCAATAAAAGTCAGAGCGTCCAGGCACTCGGGGCCACTGCAGGTCTCTGCACTTTGGTTGGCAGTGGACCCCCGAGCCCAAACTCTCTTTTCTCTATCTCTGTGTCTGTGTCTTTTATTTCTACAGTTTCTCATTTCCACACCAACAGGGAGGGGTTCACAGAACCCTATAGGGCTGCACCCTATATAAGAAACTCAATAGCAAGAGTTGTGGAGAACTAAAAATCTGATTTTTTTTCTTTAAGATGGGGTCACACTCTATTGCCCAGGCTGGAGTACAGTGAGCAGTCATGGCTCACTGCAACCTTCAACTCCCAGGCTCAAGCAATCCTCCCACCTCAACCTCCCAAGTAACTGGGACCACAGACACATGCCACCATGTCCTGCTAATTTAGAAAAGTTTTTTTGTAAAGATGAAGTCTCCCTATGTTCCCCAGATTTATCTCAAATTCCTAGGCTCAAGTGATCCTCCTGTCTTGGCCTCCCAAAGTGCTGGGATTACAGACATGAGCCACTGCACCCAGCCAAAAATCTGATTTTAAAATGGGCAAAGGGTTTGAAAAAATGTCCCTCAAAAAGAAGACACATAAATGACCAACAGGTATATTAAAAAAATGCTCAATATTACTAATTATTAGAAATGCAAATTTAAACCACAATGAGATATCACCTCTTACCTGCTAAAATGGCTCTGATAAAAAAATAAAAATAAAAATAAACCAAGAGATTACAAGTGGTATAATGAGGACCTCATTAAAGAAAAAATAAAAAAATAAAAATAGGTTACAAGTGGTGGCAAGGATGTGAAGAAAAAAGGAAACCTCACACACTGTTGGTGGGAATGTGAATTTGTACACCTATTTTGGAAAACAGAATGGAGCTTTCTCAAAAAATTAAAAATAAAACTATCATATGATCCAGTAGTTCCATTATCAGGTATATATCCAAAGAAATGAACTCAGTATATTGAAGAGATATCTGCATTCCCATATTCACTGCAGCATTATTCACAATAGCCAAGATATGGAATCAACCTAGGAGTCCATCAATGAATAAATAAAGAGAATACGGTACATATACACAATGGAATACTATTCAGTCTTTAAAAAGAAGGAAATCCTGTCATCTGTGACAACGTGGATAAACCTAGAGGATATTATGCTAAATGAAGTAAACCAGGCACAGAAAGAAAATTAACACGATTTCACTTATATGTGGAACCTAAAGAGTTCAGCCTGGATCTCAGCCAGGCATGGTGGCAAGCCTGTAGTCCCAGCTACTTGGGAGGTCGAGGCAGGAGGATCTCCTGAATCCAGGAGTTTGAGGCTTCAGTGAGCTGTGATCACACCACTGCACTCCAATCCAAGCAAAAGAGTGAGAACCTGTCTCAAAATAAATAAATAAAATAAAATTCACTGTAGAAGCAGAGAATAGAACGGTGGTTGCATAGTGGCTGGGAGTGTAGGGGGCAGGGATTGGAGAGCTTTAGTCAAAGGATACAAAATTTCAGGTAGGTAGAATAAACTCAGGAGATCTATTGTATAACATGATGATTAGAGTTAATAACAATGCATTGTATGCTTGAAAGTTGCTGGCCAGCGGCAGTGGCTCATGTCTGAGATCCCAGCACTTTGCGAGGCTGAGGTGGGTGGATCACTTGAGAACAGGAGTTGGAGAGCCGCTTGGGCAACATGGTGAAACCCCATCTCTAAAAAAAAAATCCAAAAATTAACTGGGCACCGTGGCTCACCCCTGTAATCCCAGCACTTTGGCAGGTCGAGGTGGGCGGATCACGAGGTTAGGAGACTGAGGACCATCCTGGCCAACAAGGTGAAACCTCGTCTGTACTAAAAACTCCATCTCTACTAAAATACAAAAGATTAGCTGGGCATTGTGGTGTATGCCTGTAGTCCCAGCTACTCAGGAGGCTGAGGTGGAAGAATGGCTTGAACCCAGGAGGCAGAGGCTGCAGTGAGCCAAGATCGCGCCACTGCGCTCCAGCCTGGTGACAGAGCAAGACTCTATCTCAAAAAAAAAAAAAAAAAGATAGTATGTGAGATAACAGATACGGTAATTAACCATTACACACACACACGCACGCACACACACACACACGTATGCACACATCATATTGTTACACCATAGATACAATTTTTATTTGTTAACTATAAATAAATAGAATCACAAACAATAAAGGAAAATACTGACACATATGACCACATTAAAACTTTTTTTTGAGATGGAGTCTAGCTCTGTTACCCAGGCTGGAGTGCAATGGTGCAATCCCAGCTCACTGCAGTCTCTGCCCCCCGGGTTCCATCGATTCTCCTGCTTCAGCCCCCTGGGTAGCTGGGATTACAGGTGCACACCTCCATGCCTGGCCAATTTTTGTATTTTTAGTAGAGACAGGGTTTTGCCATGTTGGTCAGGCTGGTCTTGAACGCCTGACCTCAGGTGATCTGCCCGCCTCAGCCTCCCAAAGTGCTGGGATTACAGGCATGAGCCACCACACCCAATCCACATTAAAACATTTTTAAGGTTTTATAAGAAATCACGTAAAGTAAAAGACAAGCCACAGACTTGTAAAATATTCACAACCTACATAAACAACAAAGGATTATATCCCTCATTTATAAAGAAATTTCCGATCCATATGAAAAGAACAACACAAGAGAATATGAGCAAAAGCTGTGAATAGGCCAGTCAAAAAAGAGAAACCTAAATGGTCAATAAACATAAGAAAAGATGCTCAATTTAACCAGCAATGTAGAAATGCAAATCACAGCATGAGACACCATTTTACACACACGAAATCACCAAAATTAAAGTTACTCTAACACTGTTGACAAAAATGTGGGACAATAGGAATGCCTGTATTTTGTGTTGAAGTGTAAACAGATATAACAAATTTGAAGAGAATTTTGGCACCAGTTAATGCTGAAACTGAACATTCCCTATGACACAGCACCCTTGCTTCTAGACCTACTCCTTAGAAAAACATTTCTACACATGCAAAAAGGCAAGGATACAAATGGTCATTGCAGTATCGATTAATTGTCAAGAAAAAGTGGAAATAAGCTAACCGTCATTAAGTAAAGGAATGGATAAATAAAGTATGATTTGTTCTTATAATGGGATACAGCTAAATGAATATTTAGAAATGTAATGAGTAAGAAACTTGCAAAAATAGATGTTATATGATTTTATTTGTGTGAAGTTTTGTTTTGTTTTGTTTTGTTTGTTTTGAGATGGAGTCTCACTCTTTTGCCCGGACTGAAGTGCAGTGGTGCAATCTTGGCTCACTGCAACCTCTGCCTCCCGGGTTCAAGGGATCATTCTCCTGCCTCAGCCTCCTGAGTAGCTGGGATTACAGGTGCCCACCACCACGCCCGGCTAATTTTTGTATTTTTAGTAGAGACAGGGTTTCACAATGTTGGCCAGGCTGGTCTCAAACTCCTGACCTAAGGTGATCCGCCCACCTCAGTATCCCAAAGTGCTGGGATTACAGTTGTGAGTCACTGCACCTGGCCTTGTGTAAGTTTTAAAATACACAGAGCAGTGGTATGTGTTTAGGAAAGCAAACATATTTGTTAAAAGTACAAAGTATGCCTAGGAATAATTCGCGACAAGTTTAGAATGATAATCACTACAAGGAAGGAGAGAAATGGGATGGGTGCTAGCCGAATTTGTAATCCATTATAAAAAAAAAATTTTTTTTAAAGAAAAAGAGATACAAAGCAAGCGATGCAAAGGTGAAGATTTGCTTAACTGGGTTGCTGTGATCATTAAATGAGCCAATAAATCAGACAGTGCTAAACGAAAGTTTCTTGCCAGTCTCTTTAGAAGGGTACAATGATGGTGGCTGTGTAGGTGGAGAGATGTGACTCCCCGGCCTATTCTCTCCTCCGCCGTGCTGAGTCTCACTCTTCCTATTGGGATGGTATAAATTGGTATAAATCTTTTTTTTTCTTTATCTCAAAAGATATCAATAAATTGGTATAAATCTTAACTGCTACATGCCTCAATTTCCTGCCTACAAAATGTGCATATTCAAGGTGTGACGTCATAGCATTGCGGTGAGAGTAAGTTGTGTTAAGTGCTTTAGAACGCTACCTGGCTTAGGGTAACTGCTCTAGGCTATTGCTTTGTTGTTCATGCTGTTATAATGGTTGTTCGGTATCACCTCCAGTTGCATATAAACTCTTTTACAATCTCAACTTCTAAAAATCTTACAAGAACCTCACTTGGCAATGAAAGTGCCCAAAAACTAAGAAGACCCAGACTCTTCCTTCAAGAATCTAGGTCAATTTGCAACTCAAATTCCTCTAAAGGCCAGGCAGGGAATGTGCCAAGTGCCAAGGGAAAGCTGTAACAGGGTGGAGGGTACCCTCCCCTCCTGGAGGGGCAGCAGCTCCTGGTCCAGTGTTGCCACATAGGAATTCAGAGCTGGCATTGCCATGAGAAACTGGAAATCTCAATTTTTCTGTAAAATCTTTTTCCTTTTCTTTTCTTTTCTTTTTTTTTTTTTTTTGAGGCAAGATCTTACGTTGTTACCCAGGCTGGAATGCAATGCCACGATCCTGGCTCACTGTAGCCTTGACCTCCCGGGTCCAAGCACTCCTCTCATCTCAGCCTCCCAAATAACTGGGACTACAGGTGTGGGCCACTACGTCTGGCTAATTCTGTGTAATATACATATACACACAAAGACACACATACACACATATGTATATGTATGTATATGTACATATATACATATGGATTCAAGCATTCTCCTGCTAATTCTTTGTATTTTTAGAAGAGATGGAGTTTCACCATGTTGGTCAGGCTAGTCTCGAACTCCTGTCCTCAGGTAATCCACCCATCTTGGCCTCCCAAAGTGCTGGGATTACAGAAATGACCCATCGCACTTGGCTAATTTTTTACTTTTGGTAGAGAGATGGTCTCACTCTGTCATCCAGGCTGGTCTCAAACTTCTGAGCTTGAGCGATCCTCCCACCTCAGCCTCCCAAAGTGCTGGGATCTCACCCATGAGACACAACACCTGGATAAAATCTAAATTATAATTAATACGCATCAATATTTCAAATCAAATACATTTAGATAAAGCTGACTTTTTGCTTTCTTTTTTGAAATTCCGCCTGGGCACAGTGGCTCACGCCTGAAATCCCAGTGCTTGAGGAGGCCAAGGTGGGCGGATCGCTTGAGCCCAGAAGTTTAAGATGCCCTTGGGCAACATGGTGAAACGCCATCTCTGCAAAAAATGGAAAACGTAGTCAGGCATGGTGGTGCACACCTGTGATCCCAAACTCTGGATGCTGAGGTAGAAGGATTGCCTGAGCCTCGGAGGTCGAGGCTGCAGTGAGCCGTGATTTCACCACTGCACTCCAGCCTGGGTGACAGAGTGAGACTGTGTCTCAAAAAAAAAAAAAAGATATTTTTATTAATTTTTATTATGTATTGCTATGGCATAAATGTTTGTGCCCCCCTAAAATTCATAAGTTGAAACCTAATCCCCATGTGGTGATATTAAGGGATGAAGCCTTTAGGTGATTGGGTCATAAGGGGCCTGTCCTCATAAATGGAATTAATGCCATTATAAAAGAGGCCCAGGCTAGGCGTAGTGGCTCAGGCCTGTAATACCAGCACTTTGGGAGGCTGAGGCCGGCTGATCATTTGAGGTCAGGAGTTCGAGATCAGCCTGTTCAATATGGAGAAACCCCATCTCTATTAAACACAGAAAAATTAGCCGGGAATGGTGGCAGGCATCTCTAATCCCAGCTACTCAGGAGGCTGAGGCAAAAGAATCACTTGAACCCCAGAGGCTGAGGTTGCAGTGATCTGAAATTGCACCACTGCACTCCAGCCTGGGTGACAGAGCAAGACCCTGTCTCAAAAAAAAAGAGGCCCAAAGGAGCTTGTTTGCCCCTTCGACCCGTGAAGATGCAATAAGAAGGTGCCCTCTATGAAGCGAAGTGTGCCTTCACTGGGTACCAAATCCCCTGGCACCTCGATCTTGGACATTCCAGCCTCCAGAACTGTAAGCAGTTTTTATTGTTTATAAATTGCTCAGTCTAAGGTATTTCATTATAGCAGCCTGAGTGGACTGACATAGTTTTACAAAAATTAAACTACAGTCGGCGTTTTTTATCAGCAGTTCCATATCCGTGGATTCAACCAACCAAAGAATAAAAATATTTTTAAAATATATACGGCTGGGTATGTTGGCTTACACCTGTAATCTCAGCATTTTGGGAGGCCGAGGCAGAAGGATCACTTGAAGTCAGGAGTTCAAGACCAGCCTGGCCATCTCTACTAAAAATACAAAAATGTTTGCCAGGCGTGGTGGTGGGTGCCTGTAATCCCAGCTACTTGGGAGGCTGAGGCAGAAGAATCTCTTGAACCCAGGAGGTAGAGGTTGCAGTGACTTGAAATCATGCCATTGCACTCCAGCTTGGGTGACAGAGCAAGACTCTGTCTCAAACAAAAAAAAAAAAAGGAAAGAAGGAAAGAAAAATATATAATAAAAATAATACAAATTTAAAAATACAGTATAACAACTATTTATATAGCATTTACATTGTGATAAGTACCATAAGTAAACCAGAGATGGTCACTGTGGGAGAATGTGCAAATACTATACCACTCTATACAAGGGGCTTAAGCATCATTGGGGAATCGATCCCTGGTGAATACTGAGAATGATTGTATTATAATCTCGTATTCAATGGCCATCTATTACGGTATAGAGAATCAATATCATACTTCACACGAGTTATATCTAGACCTGCATGCATATAAATCTTTTTTCAATAGGCTTTTGGAGAACAGGTGGTGTTCGCTTACATGAATAAGTTATTTAGTGGTGATTCCTGAGGTTTTGGTGCACCCATCACTGGAGCAGTGTACACTGTAAATGTGTAGTTTTTAATCCCTCACGGCCCCTCCCACCCTACTGCATGCACACAGATTTAACAGTAAGAAGAATTGTTTAATATAGCAACACCTTCCTCAGTTATCCTTTGCAACTGTTGTAAATGCAGCACAACGTAAATCGATAACCTCTAAAACAAAAAGAAACAAGAAACACAACACTCCACACTATTGGGAAAGGATACTTTATCATGCTATTTGAGAGGTAATACTTAACAAGCTGGTTAAACTGTGTTTTCTTCCACCTGAGTGGTTCCACTACTTAAATTCTCCCTATACTCCAAAGCAGTATGTGTTTCAGAATCCGGCAGAGGCACAACTTCAGACTTTTACAGAATTGGGTTGTACTAATCTTTTGTTCCAAGATACAGGGCAAGAGATTGCAGAAGTCACCGTTCCCCACAGCTTGAACAGTGTTAATTACAAGAGCACATGTGTAAGATTTCAGGTTGTGCTGTGCCAGCAGTGACAGCAGATCAGTGAGAGAGGTCCCCAGGTGTCATGTAATAAATGTGTGTGATAGGTTGTTTGTGATAGGTGAATCCCCCTAAACTATGTGGGCCAGGGCAGGGCCCCTGTGGTTCAGATCTGAGGATGATATTGCTTCTGGGGAAAGATCATGACTTCTGTTTCAAATATGCTAAGTTAGGCTGGGCACAGTGGCTCACACCTGTAATCCCAGCACTTCGGGAGGCCGAGGCAGGTGGATCACCTGAGGTCAGAAGTTTGAGATCAGCCTGGCCAACATGGTGAAACCCCATCTCTACTAAAAATACAAAAAATTAGCCGGGCATGGTGGAAGGTGCCTGTAATCCCAGCTACTCCAGAGGCTGAGGAAGGAGAATCTCTTGAACCTGGGAGGTGGAAGTTGCAGTGAGCTAAGGTCTTGCCACTGCACTCCAGCCTGGGCAACAAGAGCAAAACTCCGCCAAAAAAAAAAAAAAAGAAATATGCTATGCTAAGTTAGTAGTACCTCTGGGATATCCAAGTAGGGATGCCAGGAAGGCAGCCTGTCAAATCTGGAGATTCAAGGCAAGAGATAAATTTAAGAGTAATCAGCTGATAGGAACTAAAGCCACAGGACAGGAGTGATCCGCTGGAAGGAGAGGGTAGAGTGAGAAGAGGAGGGTCCAGGACCGATCGCTCTTGATGAACCAATTTGACCAGGTGATTTTAGTTAAAGGCAGAGTGAGCCAGCTGAGGGGTAGAAGAGCAGCCAGAGAAGGGATAGAAGGCAGCCAGAAGAGGCCAAGTCCTGGAGGCCAAAAAAAGACAGTGTTTCAAGAGAGAACTGGCTAACAATGTCAGATACTAGTGGCAGTTCCAGTAAGAAGAAAACGAAATAATGGATTTAATGACAAAGTTCATTACAAAAAAATTTGAGTAGCAGCAAGGTAGAGATAAACACCAGAGTGAAAGAGTCGAGCAGTGAGTGGAAGTGAGGGAATTTTGCCGTTTTTTATTATGAAAAATTTCAAACATACATAAAATTTGAAAATATAATACAGTATTGTTTGTATGTCCATCATTTTACTTAGATTTAACAATTGTTGGGAGGGATCAAAGATGGCTGAATAGGAGCAGCTCAGGATTGCAGCTCCCAGTGAAAGCGCAAAGGGTGAGTGGATGCCGCATTTCTAGATGGATTTTTATTGCCCACAGACCAGGAGATTCCCAGGTGGACGAGCCCCGAGGGTCACCAGCGCAGCTGTTTTGGCCGGCGCCCCAGTGTGGCGGTTCTCCATACAAAATATACGGGTCCAGGCGCCATTTTAGCTGGCGACTGGAGCTCCGGGAAGGCAGAGTCACCCATTCATCTGGTTAAAAAGTCGACTAAAACAGGGAGCCAGGCCAGGAGATTCCTGGGCAAAAAAGCACCACGAATCTCAGCACCGCTGTTTAAGCCAGCACAGTGGGTCCCCGCACGGGAAATCACACACATCCCAGCACCTTTTCAACAGGCAACTGGAACCCCTGGGAGACAGTCAACTGTTCAACTAAAAAAAAAAAAGGCTCTGAGGCAGGGAGCCAGGTGACCAGGCTTGGCCGGTCCCACCCCCACAAAAAAACAGCAATCGGAAACACTCTGGACTGAGAGTTTCACAGCAAGCACAGGTGAACCTGAGATGGTCCAGCTCTGTGGGGGAGGGATGTCCACCATTACCAAGGCAGTCCACCACTATGGAGGTAGTTTGCCATTGCTGAGGCAGCCCGTCATTACAGAGGCAGCCTGCCATTACTGAGAGAGTCCGCCATTATAGAGGTGGGCCACCATTGCCGAAGCAGTTCTAACTACACCTGTATAAACAGGACTGTAGGGAAGTTCACAGGGCAGCTGGGTGGAGCCCACAGCAGCTTAGCAAAGCCTCTGCAGGCAGACAGTGACTAGGCTGCCTCTGCAGGCAGACAGTGACTAGGTTGCCTCCTCACTGGGCAGGGCAGCCCTGAAAAAAGGCAGCAGCACAACAGAAACTCATAAATAAAGCCCTAACTCCCTGGGACAGAGCACCTGTGAAAAAAAGGGGGGGCATTTATGAGTCCTGCTGCAGCACACTTAAACGTACTTGCCTAGCAGCTCTGAATGAACAACAGAGCTCACAGCTCAGCACTTGAGCTCCTATAAAGGACAGACTGTCTCCTCAAGCAGCTCCCTGACCCCCATATATCCAAAGAGTCATCTCATAAAGGAGAGCTCAGACTGACATCTGGCGGGTATCCTTCTGGGACAAAGATAGCAGAAGAAGAAACTGGTAGCAACCCTTACTGTTCTGCAGCTGCTGTAGGTGATCCCAAGGCAAGCAGGGCCTAGAGTGGACATCAGCAGTCCTACAGCAGAGGGGCCGGACTGTTAGAAGGAAAACTAAGAAACACAAAGAAATAACTTCACCATCAACAAACTGGATGTCCACTCAGAGATCCAATCTGAAAGTCAATAACTACAAAGATGACAGATGGATAAATCCATAAAGATGGGAAGAAACCAGTGCAAAAAGGATGAAAACACCCAAAACCAGAATGCCTCTCCTCCTACAAGGGATCACAACTCCTCACCAGCAAAGGAACAAGGCTGGATGGACAATGAGTGTGATGAATTGACAGAATCAGGCTTCAGAAGTTGGGTAATAAGAAACTTCTGTGATCTAAAAAAACATGTTCTAACCCAATGCAAAGAAACTAAGAACCTTGAAAAAAGATTTGACGAAATGCTAATAAGAATAAACAACTTAGAGAGGAATATAAGTGAATTGATGGAGCTGAAAAACACAACATGAGAACTTCACAAAGCATACACAAGTTTCAACAGCCGAATTGACCAAGCAGAAGAAAGGATATCAGAGGTGTAAGATCAACTCAACGAAATAAAATGAGAAGGCAAGATTAGAGAAAAAAGGGTAAAAAGGAATGAACAAAGTCGCCAAGAAATATGGGACTATGTGAAAAGACCTAATCTACGTTTGATAGGTGTACCTGAATGTGACGGAGAGAATGAATCCAAGCTGGAAAATCTCTTCAGGATATTATCCAGGAAAACTTCCCCAACCTAGCAAGGCAGGCCAATATTCAAGTCCAGTAAATACAGAGAACGCCACAAAGATATTCCTCAAGAAGAGCAACACCAAGGCACATAATCGTCAGATTCACCAGGGTTGAAATGAAGGAGAAAATGCTCAGGGCAGCCAGAGAGAAAGGTCGGGTTACCCACAAAGGGAAGCCCATCAGACTCACAGCAGATCTCTCAGCAGAAACTCTGTAAGCCAGAAGAGAGTAGGGGTCAATATTCAACATCCTTAAAGAAAAGAACTTTCAACCCAGAATTTCATATCCAGCCAAACTAAGCTTCATAAGTGAAGGAAAAATAAAATCCTTTGAGAACAAGCAAGTACTCAGAGATTTCATCACCACCAGGCCTGCTTTACAAGAGCTCCTGAAAGAGTCACTAAACATAGAAAGGAACAACCAGTACCAGCCACTTCAAAAACATACCAAATGGTAAAGAGCATCAACACAACGAAGAAACTGCATCAACTAACGGGCAAAACAGCCAGCTAGCGTCAAAATGACAGGATCAAAATCACACATAACAATATTAACCCTAAATGTAAATGGGCTAAATGCCCCAATCAATCAAAAGACGTAGACTGGCAAACTGGATAAAAAGCCAAAACCTGTCAGTGTGCTGTATCCAGGAAACCCATTTCACATGCAAAGATACACAAAGGCTCAAAATAAAGGGATGGAGGAAGATTTACCAAGCAAATGGAGAGCAAAAAAAAAAGCAGGAGTTGCAATTCTTGTCTCTGATAAAATAGACTTTAAACCAACAAAGATCAAAAGAGACAAAGAAGGACATTACATAATGGTAAAAGGATCAATGCAACAAGAAGAGCTAACGATCCTAAATATATATGCACCCAATACAGGAGCACCCAGATACATAAGGCAAGTTCTTAATGACTTATAAAGAGACTTAGACTCCCACACAATAATAGTGGGAGGATTTAACACCCCATTGTCAACATTAGACAGATCAACAAGACAGAAAATTAACAAGGATATCCAGGACTTGAACTCAGACCCGGACCAAGAAAACCTAATAGACATTTACAGAACTCTCCACCCCAAATCCACAGAATATACATTCTTCTCAGCACCACATCACACCTACTCTAAAACTGACCACATAATTGGAAGTAAATCACTCCTCAGCAAATGCAAAAGAACGGAAATCATAACAAACAGTCTCTCAGACCACAATGCAATCAAGTTAGAACTCAGAATTCAGAAACTAACTCAGAACCGCACAGCTTCATGGAAACTGAACAACTGGCTCCTGAATGTTAACTGGATAAACAATGAAATGAAGGCAGAAATAAAGATGTTCTTCGAAACCAACGAGAATGAAGACACAACGTACCAGAACCTCTGGGACACATTTAAAGCAGTCTCTAGAGGAAAATATATAGCAATAAATGCCTACATGAGAAGAAGAAGAGATCTAAAATCGACACCCTATCGTCAAAATTGAAAGAGCTAGAGGAGCAAGATAAAAAAAAAAACTCAAAACCTAGCAGAATACAAGAAATAACAAAGATCAGAACAGAACTGAAGGAGATAGAGACACAAAAAACCCTTCAAAAAATCAATAAATCCAGGAGCTGGTTTTTTGAAAAGATCAACAAAATAGACAGACCACTAGCCAGATTAATAAAAAAGAAAAGAGAGAATAATCAAATAAATGCAATAAAAACCGATAAAGGGGATATCACCACAGATTCCACAGAAATACAAACCATCATCAAAGATTATTACAAACAACTCTATGCACATCAACTAGTAAACCTGGAAGAAATGGACAAATTCCTGGACACTTGCATCCTCCCAAGCCTGAACCAGGAAGAAGTCGAAACCCTGAATAGACCAACAACAAGGTCTGAAGTTGAGGCAGCAATTAAGAGCCTACCACCCAAAAAAAGGCCCAGGTCCAGATGCGTTTACAGCCGAATTCTACCAGACATACAAAGAGGAGATGGTACCATTCCTTCTGAAACTATTCCAAACAATCCAAAAAGAGGGAATCCTTCCCAAATCATTTTATGAGACCAACATCATCCTGATACCAAAACCCGGCAGAGACTTAGCAAGAAAAGAAAACCTCAGGCTAATATCCATGATGAACATAGATGAAAAAAATCTTCAATAAAATACTGGCAAACTATTGCAACACACATCAAAAAGCTTATCCACCATGATCAAGTAGTATTCATCCCGGGGATGCAAGGCTGATTCAACATACGCAAGTCTATAAACATAATTCTGATGGTATTTGTAATGTTAAATGAATCGGTGTTAAAAAAAAAAAGGACAAGCAAAATATGAAAATTTATAAGATTTGGATGTGGGTAAATGATCTTTGTTGTGTTTTTCTATGTATTTTTCAAGTACTTGTGAAATATTTTATGCAATAAAGAAAAGATCACAAATGGAAAAAAAAAAACCATAATTCACCACATAAACAGAACCAAAGACAAAAACCACATGATTATCTCAATTGATGAAGAGAAGGCCTTTGACAAAATTTAACAGCCCTTTATGCTAAAAACCCTCAATAAACTAGGTATTGATGGAATGTATCTCAAAACAATAAAAGCTATCTATGACAAACCAACAGCCAATATCATACTGAAAGGGCAAAAACTGGAAGCATTCCCTTTGAAATCTGGCACTAGACAAGGATGCCCTCTCTCACTACTCCTATTCAATATAGTACTGGAAGTTCTAGACAGAGCAATCAGGCAAGAAAAAGAAATAAAGGGTATTCAAATAGGAAAGGAGGAAGTCAAATTGTCTCTGTTTGCAGATGACATGATTGTATATCTAGAAGATCCCATCGTCTCAGCCCAAAATCTCCTGAAACTGATAAGCAACTTCAGCAAAGTCTCAGGATACAAAATCAATGTGCAAAAATCACAAGTATTCCTATACATCAATAACAGACTTCGAGAGAGCCAAATCAAGAACGAACTGCCATTCACAATTGCTACAAAGAGAATAAAATACCTAGGAATGCAACTAACAAGGAATGTAAAGGACCTCTTCAAGGAGAACTACAAACCACTGCTCAATGAAATAAGAGAGGACACAAATAGATGGAGAAACATTGCATGTTCATGGTTAGGAAGAATCAATATCATGAAAATGGCCATACTGCCCAAAGTAATTTACAGATTCAACGCTATCCCCATCAAGCTACCAATGACCTTCTTCACAGAACTGGAAAAAACCACCTTAAACTTCATATGGAACCAAAAGAGAGCCCACATAGCCAAATCAATTCTAAGCAAAAAGAACAAACTGGGAGGCATCACACTACCAGACTTCAAACTATACTACAAGGCTACAGTAATCAAAACAGCAAGGTACAGGTACCAAAACAGAGATATAGACCAACAGAACAGAACAGAGGCCTTGGAGGCAACACAACACATCTACAACCATCCAATATTTGACAAACCTGACAAAAACAAGCAATGGGGAAAGAATTCCCTGTTTAATAAATGGTGTTGGGAAAATTGGCTAGCCATGTGCAGAAAGCAGAAACTGGACCCCTTCCTGACACCTTACACTAAAATTAACTCCAGATGGATTAAAGACTTAAACATAAGACCTAACACCATAAAAACCCTAGAAGAAAATCTAGGCAAAACCATTCAGGACATAGGCGTAGGCAAGGACTTCATGA
>PVKV010036901.1:0-15289 GCA_004027835.1 Alouatta palliata
GGCCTCTGGGTCATGTAACCATTGCCTGCCTCTCCTCCTTCTGCCAGTTGGCAGGTTCCAGAAGGATCCTTAAGAGGACCTACCGGGATCTGAGTATAATTAGAGTCATAAAATATTCATAATCTCAATAACAGCCAATAATTACGCAGGACTTGCTGCATGTCAGACTCCAGGATAGGTGCATGGTAAGGACGGATCCCATTGGAAAAGTAGTTCTGAGTATGCTGATGTCGGTGATGGCTCATTAGCCACAGCCAGAGCCAACCCTGGGGAATCCTTGCACCCAGTGTGCTCTTCTGCATCTTTTCCCCTCTGCCAAGGCCATTTCCTGGGCACCAGCATCCACCTGTCTTCCACGGGGGATCTGGAGACATTAGCCATGGCAAGGGGATCATGACTGGTGAATGCTACCAGTGGTCCATGTTTCAACAGAGAACAAGACCTCAAATTAAAGGGATAATATTCTCTGGGAAAAGAAATCAGACATCAGAAAGCTAGCAAGAAAGGTGTTTGGGAGACAGGAGCAGGACCCTGACACGCCACTATGAGAACAGATGCCTTCTGAAGCCGGTCACATCTGGCAGGTCAGGAAGAGCCCAGGGGGCATCACCCCTTCACCTTTGCAAGGTTCCATGACTCTTGATTTCTGAAACTGGCTACAAGAGATGAGTAGATATGACCAACCAAAGACGTCACAGCCTGGACAGCACCATGTACATGGAGAGGTACCCTCTGGCCTGCACTGGGGCCGAGCTCAGCTGAAGAGCCACAAAAATTAATATTTAATTGAAAAGTTATTTCCTGCATAAACATCCCCAAAGGTTCATAGAACAGTCATGCTACTTCGTCTTCTGCTGGAAGACAAGAGAAGAAAAGGTAGCAGAGAGTGGGGATGGTTCAACTTTAAGGTACATTTTTAATTAAAAGAAAAAGATCAGAGCTGTGATGCGGCATCATAAAGCAGATAATTTTACAGCTGGATGGTCTCCCTCTGATGTACTTGAAAACCATTTTCAAGCGACATAAAGTTTAACACACCGGTACATCTGCCTACCCACTAGATTCTACATGGAATTTAAAATTTAATTATATTAAAGCTTTGTTACAGTGTGCATTGCAAGCATGCTAACCAAGTGGAACTTTAACAGAATCTCCACGGATAGCTTTTTTTTTCCTTTTAAACTCAGTTTTGTGGAACCCAGGGCTGAGTTTGACAAACGGTTGATGACGCCTTCCAAAGTGTTTACTGCTTACATAACAAAACACCTGAGACCCAGTTGCTTATTCTCCTGGGTGAATTCTCAGGAGTCCATCTTCCCGTTGCCTTCTCATTGCTAAAGCAGAAAAGCAGCCACAGAAATCAAGCAGTCAGAGAGCTGGAGTTGACCCTTCTGAAGTCCTATAAGGGGTCGGGGGAGGGGCGGAGGGAAGTTATTCTGAAGACAGTCTCTTCACTATTAATGTTATGTGCAAATTAAAGTACTACTTTCTCACAGGGAAAAAAAAGTTGCCATGTTAATCTATTATTCACAGGTTGCATGTTTTCTGCAATTAAAAATGCAACCAGTCTCTATAGGAAGGCAAAATTCCATGCAAACCTGGCTCTCCATCAGAGAAGTACAAGGTTGGGCCTGGAAAGCTGGGCTGTGGATCAAGCAGCTTAGTTTGAATCCTGGCTCTGCTACCACCTAGCTGTGCATTCGTGAGCAAAGTACTTCACCTCTCTGAGCCTGTTTTATTAATGGAGATAATAATAGTACCTAATTCAAACAAGACTGTTGAAAAATTACAGAAGATAATGTACATGAAGCATTTAGGCCCAGAGTAAACACTCAATAAATGGTAACTGTAAATTTTACTGTCATTCTTGATATATTTTTAAATGCCAGTGCTACCCTGTGGCTGAACGAGCCAGTTACTTTCCCCGATGGACTAAAGTAAGAAAGCCCACGCCCAGCCAGCAAACCTGCACAACTGGAGTCACGAAGTATTGCGAAGTGCTGCTTTGGGAGAAAACAGAATAGAGGCTCATCTTTTCATTGTTCCATTTATCCATCCATCCACCCAAGAAGCAGCTACTGAGCCCACAACTCTGGAAGCCACGAGACTACAAAAGACCCACGCTGCCTAGTCCCCAAGGAATATGTCATCCAAGGAATCAGGCAGACAAGCTGCAAGGCTGCAGGCGGACAGGAGGAGAGCGAAAACTATGAGGAAAAGTCCTCGGAAGGGTGTGAAGTGGGGAATGCCACAGAGGCTCTGAGAATCCAGACTTTCCAGGGAGGGGCTCTTAAACTGCGAGCTTATTGAGCGAGACATGCCCCCGGAGAAAGGAGGAGGGCAATGCAGAATCGCTGCCGGGTGCCCACCACAGCCTCAGAGAGGGTTTTCTGAAGGTCTAGAGGCACCACCATAGCAGAAAGATCATATATATGTATGTATTTTTTTTTTTGACTCTTGCTCTGTGACCCAGGCCAGAGTGCAGTGGTTCCATCTTGCCTCACTGCAATCTCCGCTTCCTGGGTTCAAGCGATTCTCCTGCCTCAGTCTGCTGAGTAGCTGGGACTACAGGCACACACCACAACACCAACCTAATTTTTATATTTTTAGTAGACATGGGGTTTCACCACGTTGGCCAGGCTGGTCTCAAACTCCTGACCTCAAGTGATCCATCTGCCTCAGTGTCCCAAAGTGCTGAGATTACAGGAGTGAGCCATCCTGGCCAGCATATCTTCAGTATATTTTTAAGTTAAAAAAAAAAAAAAAAAAAAAGTGAGCTAGATACAAAACAAGAGACCAGTTTTAAAAAATGTCTGTGTGTATGTGTTTTATCTATACAGAGAATCTATATCCATACACCTCATCGTCAGACAACATAGTGAGATCCCATCTCTACAAAAACTTTAAAAAATCAGCTGGGCATGGTGGTGCGTGCCTGTGGTCCCAGCTACTCATGTGGCTAATGTGGGAGGATCACTCGTGCCCAGGAAGTCAAGGCTGCAGTGAGCCATGATCATGCCACTGCACTCCAGCTTGGGCAACAGAGCAAAACCCTGTCTCAAAAAAATAAATAAAATAAAATAAAATAAAATAAAGATGTGCTGAGTCCCACTGGGCATGATTCTAGGCTCCAGGGAGCATGGCTGTAAGGCAGCATCCGCATGTCTGCCCCTGATATTCAAGCAGAGGTGCTGTTCTTTGTAGGGTAGCTGAGTTGAGCCTCCTTGAGAAGGTGACATATGAGGCATGGCCTGAAGGAAGCGAGGGAGGGAGCCTCAGGATATCAGGGGAAAGGGCATCCCAAGCAGAGGAAGCAGGAAGTGCTAGATGTCCAAGGCAGGAGTACAGGGTTCCAGCTTCAGCTGGAGCAGAGCAGGCCAGCAGGAGATGCTTGTGCGAGAGAGAGGGGCCATGTGACATCGTTTGGCACAGGTATGGACAAAATAGTGTGTGGCATCTCTGGGGAGCACCAGGGCCTGGAGAGGGGGATCGCACATTTAAAACACGACCAGTTAGCACAGGTGCCTGTTTTTCTCCAGTCACACTGGGCTGCTGGTCATAAGGTCCATTGAGCTGAGGTCACAAAAGTGGCAAGTGCCAAACCCAGCAGAGTTTTCTAGACTTTGAGTAGAACAGGAGCTAGTGGGGGCCTTTCAGCAATTTGGTGATGAATGTCAAAAGGAAATCTTAAAAGAGGGCTCTACAGACAGTCCAGGAGAAAGGTGAGGGTGGGATAGACTCTAGTGAAAGCGATGAAGTTTCCAATAAGTCGGTGGCTTCTGTATCTACTTTGAAGGTGGAGCCACAAGATTAGCTGATGGATTAAAGGAGGGAAGAGAAAAAATACCATAAACGATGACCCCCAGGCACTGGGGCAGGTTGGAGTTGCCATTTTCTGAGACAGGAAAGATTAGGGTAGGAGCTTAGTAAGAGGTGATGAATCCACATCTTGCTGGGATGCTTCAGTCTGAGATACCTGACACTCAAGTGGATAGATGCATCTGAAGGTCAGGGCAAGGCCAGGGCTGGAATTACACATTTGAGGTAATCAGAACGTAAAGAGTGTGCAAAGCTAAGAGGTCACGAGGGAGCATTTGGGTAGAGAAATGGAGACGATGATGACTGGAACCTGGGCGCTCCAGCCTGGAGGAGTTAGGAGGAGAAAGGAGGAGGAGTGGTCAGGGAAGGAGCCAGCCGGGACAGAGCAGTTTCATGAGCGGGAGGAGGCCAGTCATGTCAAATGCCACTCATGGACCACCAAGAGAACAGAGACTCAACTATTGCTTGGTGGCCTTAACAAGAGCTCTTCCCATGGAGTAAAGGCAAAAGCCAGACACTTTAAGAGAGAACTGGAGGGGAGGAATCAGAAAAAAATGAATGAGACAATGTGGTACATCCAAGCTGTTTTGCTGCAGGGAGAAGGGGATGGGCAGTAGCTATAAGAAATGTTTGTTTGTTTTTTCTTTTCAAGATAAGGAGTACTATAGATGGATGGGGTATGAATGGTAGGAGTGCTGATAGGATCATCCAACAAAGAAGAAACATCTAAGGTTGAAGGTGAGAGAGGGAATAATTGCAGAGTGATGCCCTTGAGTAAAAGAGAAGGGATGGGATCTGACACACAAGGAGAGGGTCTGGCTGCAGCCCAGGACAAACAGGTCATCCACAGAACAGGAGGGAAGGCTGCCGTGTGGGTGCAGACACAGGGAGGCGGGCAGCCGGAGCATGCAGAAATTCCCTCCTGATTTGTTCCATTTCCCCAGGGAAATAAGAAGCAGGGCCACAAGCTGACAGTGAGGAGGAGGAAGAGGAGCTGTGTGGAACAGGGGACGTGTGACATTGTTTGGCACAGGTAGGGACAGAACAGTGTGTGGAATCTCACAGCACCAGGACCTGGGGAGGATCACACATTTCAAATAAGACCAGTGAGCACAGGTACCTGATTTTCTCCAGCCACAGTGGGCTGCGGGATATAAGCCTTCAGAAAGTAAAAAAGTTGGGTTTGAACAGGCATGGGGTGTAGCCAGGTAAGTACCATAGAAATGTGTTGGATTTGGCATAAACAAGAAATAATCTTTTATTGGGTTAAGCAACTGAGATTTCGAGGTTGGTTTGTAACAGCAGAGAGTGTTACTTAATGTTGCTGGTACCCCTAGTTATTCCCATTACAGAGAGTGTTACTGAATGTCGCTAGTACTCCTAGGTTTTCAAAGGATCTCTGTGTGGGTATTAAAAACCACCAAGAATTATGACAGGTAGAGAGCCAGAAAGAGACAGCGATTCAGGTGCTAAAATCTTCAAAGAGTGAGAGAGAGCAACTCAGGCAATCTGCAATGATTGCAACGAGACAAGGCATCAGATGGTAGAAGCGGGGAGGTATGAGCCTCCATGCAGCAGAAGGGTTTGCAGGGAAAGAGCTGGGCGACAATAGCCTGGGGGTGAAAAAGATGTGGGAGAAAGAGACGTGCACCGCCTGCAGGTCCTGCGGCACCAAGAGTATCAAAGGTCTCCAAACTGCTCTCCACAGGGGCTCAGCTAATCTGCATCTCTGCCAGCGGTGTATAATTGTTCCCCTCTCACCACAGCCTCACCAGCATCTGTTATTATTTGACTTTTTATTTATTTTTATTTATTTACTTCTTTATTTATTTGAGATGGAGTTTCTCTCTTGTTGCCCAGGCTGGAGTGCAGTGGCGTAATCTCAGCTCACTGCAACCTCTGCCTCCCAGGCTCAAGCGATTCTCCTGCCTCGGCCTCCCGAGTAGCTGTGATTACAGGCACCCGCCACCATACCTGGCTAATTTTTTGTATTTTTAGTAGAGACAAGGTTTCACCATGTAGGCCAGGCTGGTCTCGAACTCCTGACCTCAGGTGACCCGCCCACCTTGGCCTCCCAAAGTGCTGGGATTATAGGCGTGAGCCACTGCACCTGGCCTTATTTGACTTTTTAATCATCACCTTCTGACTGGTGTGAGGTGGATCTCACCGGTTTTGATTTGCCTCTCTGAAGATTCGTGAGGAAGAGCACTTTGTTCATGTGTTTTGGCCACTTGTACGTTTTCTTTTGAGAAGCGTCTCGTCATGTCGCTTACCCATTTTTAGTGGAGGGATTTGTTTTCTGCTTGTTGATCTGTTGAAGCTCATGATGGATTCTGGACATTAGACCTTTGTCGGATGCATAATTCGTGAATATTTTCTCCCATTCTGTAGGTTATCTGTTTACTCCGTGGACAGAGCTACCGTTCTCGTTAATGGTAGCTAGTAATCTCATGAACATATAATTGCATGTGTCTTTTTTGATAGAATGACTTCTTTTCTTCTGGGCGTATACCCAGTAATGGGATCACTAGCTACTGTGTGTTCACAATAGCAAAGACATGGAGTCAACCTAGGTGTCCATCAATGGTGGATTAGTCAAAGAAAATGTGGGCCGGGCATAGTAGCTCAGTCCTATCATCCCAACACTTTGGAAGGCCAAGGTGGGAGGATCACTTGAGCCCAAGAGTTTGCAACCAGCCTGGACAACATAGAGAGCTGTCTCTAAATACATACATACATACATACATACATACATGTTTAATTGGCCAGGCATACTGGCAGACACCTGCAGTTCCAGCTACTTGGGAGGCTGAGGTGGGAGGATCACTCTAGCCCAAGAAGTCAAGGCTGCAGCGAGCCATGATTGACCACTGCACTCCAGCTTGGGTGACAGAGCAAGACCCTGTCTCAGAAAAAATAAATAAAAATAAAAGAAAATATGATACATATACACCATGGAATACTGTGCAGCCATAAAATAGAATAAAATCATGTCCTTTGGCGCGACATGGATGCAGCTGGAGGTCATAATCCTAGGTGAATTAACGCCGGAACAGAAAACCAAATCCCACGTGATCTTACTTAAAAGTGGGAGCTGGCCTGGCATGGTGGCTCACGCCTGTAATCCCAGCACTTTGGGAGGCTGAGGCAGGCAGATCACAAGGTCAGGAGTTTGAGACTAACAATCCAACATGGTGAAACCCCATCTCTAGTAAAATTACAAAAATTAGCTGGGTGTGGTAGCATGTGCATGGAGTTCCAGCTACTCAGGAGGCTGAGGCAGGAGAATCGCTTGAACCTGGGAGGCAGACGTTGCACTGAGCTGAGATCGCACCACTGCACTCCAGCCTGGGTGACAGAGCGAGGCTCTGCCTCAAAAAAAAAAGTTGCGGGGGGGCCTAAACATTGGATAGTCATTGACATAGAAATGGGAACAATGGACACCATGGACAACCTGGGGGGAGTCAGGGAGGAAAGTGTGGGCTGAAAAACTACCCGCTGGGCACCTTGCTCACTCTTGGGTGAGGCGATCCACACCCAAACCCCAGCATCACACAATCTACCTATGTAACAAACATGCACACGCACCCTCGGCATCTAAACCAAGAGTCGACGTTATTTTTTAAAAAACTTATTTGGTAGTAAAGCTGTTACCAAATAATCTATGACTCTATTGTACTGACAAAAAAAAAAAAAGTGTGAGAGAGAAAACATCCACCTTAGAGAGGCTGCATGGCAGTAGTAACGTCAGGAAAAGACACAGTGCAGCTAGAGCTGACCGAGTTCACCAAGTCTCTTACCACGGAACTCCTTCAGAGCCCTGAAAACCACGGAGGCCGTCTGCTGCTGCCTACGATGGAAAGACAAGGACAGGCTTTCCCTTCCCACGTCAAGAAACTTTTCTAAAAGGACAAATTAGATGAAACAACAGTTTTCACACACTGACAGTGCAGGACAGTGACACCTGGCAGAAACCTCAGCGGAATTAAAGGTGGCTCTCTGAGAAGATCCATAACATGGATAAACCTCTAGACAAACTGATCAGGGGAAAAAAAAGAAGACACAAATTATTGATATCAGGGATGAGAAGGAGTGCATTACTACAGTGCCTGCAGACATTATGTAAGAAGGAAATATTGGAATAATTTTATGGCAATAAATTTGATAACTTAAGTGAACAAATCCTTAAAGGACATGAAGTACTAAGCTCACTCATTAAGACACAGACAGCCTGAATAGACCTTTACCTATTAAAATTACATCTGCAGTTAAGAATTTGTCCACAAAGAAAACTCCAGGCCCAGATAACTGGCATTTCACTGATGAATGCTACCAAACAAATATACGGTAACCAACTCCACACAAACCCTTCCGGAATACAGGAGCGGAAGAAACATTTCTTTCCTCATTTTCTAAATCTAGCATTACTCTAATATAAAACCAGACTAAGACATTATAAGGAAAGAAAGTTACAGAAAAATATCCCTCAAACACATATGTTAAAATCTTTAAAAGATATGAACAAATAAAATCTAGCTATATATAAAAATAATAATATAACACAGGCAAGTAAAAGGTTGGTTTAACTTCTGAAAATCAATTAAGGTAATTTACCATATTAACAAAGTAAAAGTGAAAAATCATATGATCATGTCAGTAGGTACGGAAAAATTATTCAACAAAATCTAATATCCATTCATGAAAAAACTCAGCAGAAATCCAAGTAAGGTTTTTAGACTAGCTGATAGTATCGTGCCACAGTCAGTTTCCTGGTTTTGATAATACTCTATAGCTATGTAATATGTTATTATTGGGGGAGGTTAGATAAAGGCACAGAGAATCAATCTCTCTCTCTCCCTCCCTCCCTCTCTTTTTTTTTGCCCAGGCTGGTTGCAAATTCCCAGGCTCAAGCAGTCCACCTGCCTCAGCCTCTCAAAGTTCTGGGATTACAGGTAGGAACCACTATCCCTGCCCTCACAGAGAACCTCTTTGTTCTATTTTCACTTCTTGAGTGTCTATAGTTTTGTCAAAATTAAATGTTTATTACCCCATCCTGAGAAACATAGTGAGACCCTGTCTCTACAAAAAATACAAAAACCAGCCAAGCATCGTGATGCATGCCTGTAGTGCTAGCTACCTAGGAGGCTGAAGTGGGAGGGTCGCTTGAGCCCAGGAGTTCAAGGCTGCAGTGAGCTATGATCACACACCACCACACCCCAGCCTGGGCCAGAGAACAAGACTCTGTTGAAGGAGAAGGGAAGGAGGAAGGGGATCTTAATATTATTAAGATGTCAGTTCTCCCCAAATTTGCTGACACATTCAACACAATCCTAATTAAAATCCTATCTGGCTTGTTATAGAAATTGATAAGCTGATTCTAAAAATTTCTAAAATGTATATGGACATGAAAAATAATTTAGAAAAACCAAAATAATTTTGAAAATAAACAAAATTGGAGTGTGAGAGAGTGTGTGTGTGTGTGTGTGTGTGTGTGTGATGGAGTCTCACTCTGACATCCAGGCTGGAATACAGTGGTGCCATCTCTGCTCACTGCAACCTCCCTCCCAGGTTCAAGCAATTCTCCTACCTCAGCCTCCTGAGTAGCTGGGACTACAGGCATGTGCTACCATGCCCAGCTAATTGTTATATTTTTAGTAGAGACGGGGTTTCACCATGTTGGCCAGCTGGTCTCAAACTCCTGATGTCAGGTGATCCGCCCACCTCAGCCTCCCTAAGTGCTGGGATTATAGGCATAAGCCACCACTCCCGGCCCAAAATTGGAATATTTACACCCTTGATTTGAAAACATGTTGTAAAGTTCTGTTAATAAAGTATGATATTGGCATAAGTATAGACATATAGAAAAATGAAACAGGATAGAAGGTTTAGGAAAAGGCTCACATATACATGGTGAACTGGTATTCAGTGAAGGGGGCAAGGCAATTCAGTGGGAAAAGAATAATCATTTCAACAAATAGTGCAGGGACAGTCAGGTAGCCATAGCAAAAATAAATAAATAAGCAAAAAAAAACCCTTGATCCTCATCTCATACCACACGCTAACCTGACATGATGGTAGACCTAACTATAAAAGGTAAACCACTAAACTTCTGGAAGAAATCTAAACCGAAGAGAAAATCTTAACGACCGTGGGTTTGACAAGGATTTCTTCTGTTATTAATTTCTTAAATATGATGCCAAATACATGAACCATCAAATAAACAGTCAGCGAATTTTACTTCACTGAAATTTAAAACCTTTTCTCTTCAAATGATCCTGTTATAAAAATGAAAAGGCAAGTAACAGACTAAGAGAAAATATCTGTAAAATATACATCCAACAAAGAATTTATATCTAAAACATGCAAAGAACTTTTACAACTCAACAATAGGAATATGCCCCAATTTTTTAAAGAGGCAAAAGCCTGGAATACACACTTCATTGTAGAAGAGAGATATATGGATAGCAAATAGACAAATAGTTAAAGAGATTATCAGCTCTTTTGAACAGATATATGGGAAGAGTATGTTTATAGGATTGTCAGCCATCATCCGTCATTAGAGATACATCCACACATACATTAGATTAGCTAAAAACGTTTAAATAAGTAAATAAACTGACTACCCCAGGGCTAGCAAGGATATGGAGCAAAGGGAACTCTCACACACACTGCTGGTGGGAAAGTAAAATGACACAAAAATCACACAGGAAAATACTTTGGTGGTTTCATATAAAGTTAAACATATACTTCCCATACAACCCAACCACTCGACTTTAAAGTGTTTACCCAAGAGAAATAGAGGTATATACCCACACAAAGATGTGTACATGTATATTCCTAGCAATTAGAAAATAATCTATGCATCAAAAAGTGGATAGGAAAAAATGTGGCATATCTATAAAATGGAATACTATTCAGCAATGAACAAGGCATGGATATTTGATACATGCAACATGCATGAACCTCAACATAATGCTGAGTGTAAGAAGGTATATCTGGCTAGGCACGGTGGCTCGTGCCTGTAATCCCAGCACTTTGGGAGCCCAAGGCAGGCAGATCGCTTGAGGTCAGGAGTTTGAGACCAGCCTCGCCAACATGGTGAAAGCTCGTCTCTACTAACAGTACAAAAATTAGCTAGGTGTAGTGGTGCATGCCTGTAGTCCCAGCTACTCCGGAGGCTGAGGCAAGAGAATGGTTTAAACCTGGGAGGTGGAGATTGCAGTGAACCAAGAATGCACCATTGCACTCCAGCCTGGGCAATGGGTGACAGAGTAAAACTCCATCTCAAAAAATTTTAAAAAGGTAGATCTAAAAGAACAACTACTATCTGATATCATACTTATAAAATGTTGGAAAATGCACACTAATCCATACCGACAGAAAACAGGTAAGTAGCTGTCTAAAGATGGGAGAGGGACAGGAGAGATGGGTTACAAAAGGTACAAGGAAACTTTTAGGGTGATGAACATGTTCATTCTTATCTTGGTTGTGGTAGTGGTTTCATGACCATATACAGGTCAAAATTCATCAAATTATATACTTTAAATATGTACATTTATTTACAACAATTATATCTTGATAAAACTATAAATGAACAAACCTATTAAGTACTACTAATATCTCCATTTTGCAGATACAGAAACTGAGGCAAAAAGGAATTAAATGCATTGCCTGGAATAAGAGCCTCACACACTAAGATTCCAGCGCAGACCCTCTGACACCAGGGACAAGATTCTTGGTGACAAAACTCTCCCCCCTCCCCTCACTGGTGATAGTACATGGTGCTGTTCCAAAGCAGTGAGTCCTAGAGAGAGAGCAGGCCCAGAGGAAAAGGAGAGAAAGACAACCACCCAGCTTGAGTGTTCTCGATAACCTTTCTCTGCAAGGCTCAAGTCTTCCCTTGGTCTGTAACATCTGACGGAAAGAACCCAGGCTTTCTATTAGGCTGGAGCAAAAGTAATGAGTTTACACCAACCTAATAGAAGCCAGATGGACCTAAATCTATGGTAAGCTGGAGCCCGGGCAAGTGACCTTATAGTCTTCATTTTTAAAAATGGGGCTAATCGGGCATGGTGGTGCATGCCCGTAGTCCCAGCTACTCAGCAGGCTGAGGCAGGAGAATCGCTTGAACCCTGAGGCAGGCGTTGCAGTGAGCTGAGATCACACCACTGCACTACAGCCTGGGAGACAGAGCAAGATTCCATAAAAAAAAAAAATAGGGCTAATCCTTTCTACTTTGTAGGATTTCTGTAAAAGTTAGAAATAAGAGAATCCAAATTCCTTACCGTGGCTAAAAGGCCTGACACGATCTGACTTTTCTGAGCTCATCTCATACCACATCCTCCAAACCAACAGCCCTGCCCCCTCAACCCTGTTTCTGTTGCTGCCTCAGGGTCTTTGCACAAGCTCTTAGATTTGCTGAGGATGCTTTCCAACACCTGCTCTCTCATACCTACTGTTCCTTAAGGTGTCAGCTAAATGTCACCTCAGCAGGGAGGCCTTCCCTGGCCACCTGTGTTAGGGAACCCCAAGACCATCCCAGGTCTGGTGAGTCACTGAAAGGACTCACAGGACCCAGCATGTGGCTGTGCTCATAACGAAGACTTGTTATAACAAAAGGAGATGAAAAATCAGCAAAGGAAAGGGCACGTGGGGTGATGTAGGGGGAAATTGGGCACAAGCTTCAAGGCTCCTCTCCCAAGGGAGTCACAGACGCACTTGATTCCTCTAGCAACAGGTTGTGATGACACTCACAAAGTGCTGTCTTCCAGGGAAGCTCAGACCCGGCATCCAGGGCTCTGTTGGGATCACGTAGGCATCCTCTGCTTAGCACATCCCAAAATTCCAGACCCCGAGAAGGAAAGCCGGTGTTCGGCATCAACTGTATGGTTTGCACAAATAGTTGAGGCACAGTGAGCCACTCTAATCCTTTAGTCAAGGTTTTATGTCAGAATAGAGAACTGTTTACAGTCAAGTTCCCAGACACCAGCCCAGAGCCAAAGGGGCAAGCAGGCCTTCCTAACGACAGGCCTGAGGCTTTCTGAGGACAACCAACAGGCCGGCTGGGTTAGCACGTTCCTGCACGTCACCCTGGACGAGGCTAGGTCCCCTTGCCTGTTTCCCGCCCAGGCTGTACCACACCTGGATTTAACAGTCAAGCGTTAACTGTTTGTTACCATCTGACCCCTTCTAGACTCTAAGCTTTCTATGGACAAGCACGGTGCCTGCTTGGCACGGAGTCGGTTTCATAAATCTGCACTGGGTGAATGAATGATGGATGCAGAGTGAATGAATGCAAAGAGGCTCGCAGGGTGACTGGCACCTATGGACACCAGCACACGGCAGTTCCACTCCCATTAACTGCCTGAGTGTTGAGTCTCCCTGAGAGCCCTGGGGAAATAGTTTTGGCCATGAGTGAAGAAAGTCAGGATTGTGAGAGTGTAGATGAAGAGACAGCCTGGGAAGTTTAAGACACCATGGTCAGAAGTCCAAGCAAGAGGAGTAAAGGTGACTTCAAGGCGTGTGAGCAAAGTCCATGGGGCAACAGCTGAAGACTTCCCATCGTAGATCCTAAGGGAACAGCTTCCAGCTAGGAAAAAGAAAAAATGAAAAAAACAAGCCCCAAAGCCCCTCTGGCCTACCCTTCACCCCTGGAGCCACAGGCACCCAGAAAATGCTGAACAATCAGATAATTCCCCTGAGGGTTGCACAGTGCCCAGCTGCTCAGCTAGCCCCACATCTGCAGGCTCAGCCCCTTGTCTCCCAGGCCCCAGACTGCCTGACCCTACAAAGAAGTGGCCGTCCTGAGCAGCGACAGAAGAGCATGGGCAGACAGATGCAGGGATTTCCAAAGAGGTGTTGCAAGCTATGCATTGGTTAGATCTTCAGCTATTAGGAGAAACAAAACTTTAAAACATAGTAAGTTCTAAAGATTATTCATTACTTTAATACAGCCAGATGCTGCATGATCAATAGGGACCCTTGCATTTTTAATGTGAATCATTATTCAAAATATGTCACTGCCCAATCAATACAAAAGTTAAAACTCATCAATATTTAAATTTTTCCAATTGACATCTTATCATTCAATCCAGGAAAGAGCCTGGCAGATCACAAAATCCATTATTTAATCTTTCGAGATTGCAGAGTTCAGAATTAAACACCCCTCTATGTCATTAGCTGCCTGAACAGAGGCTTGCAGCAGATTGAATTAGAGAGGGATACAAGGCTCTGACAGGTAGACCTGAGTCAGGGCCGTTACATCTGAGGTGGCCTCAGAAGACAGGCGGCATTTGTTAGGTCTATGGGATTGCTGGGTGATACAGTTTAGCTGTGTCGCCACCCAATCTCATCTTGTAGTTCCCACAATTCCCACGTGTTGTGGGAGGGACCCAGTGGGCGATAACTGAATCATGGAGGGGGTTCCCCCATACTGTTCTCATAGCAGTGACAAAGTCTCGCGATATCTGCTGATTTTCTACGTGGTTTCCCCTTTCACTTGGCTCTCTTTCTCTCTTGCCTCATTCTCTCTCTTCACCTTCTGCCTGATTGTGAGTGTGAGGCCTCCCCAGCCACGTGGAACTGTGGGTCCATTAAACCTCTTTTTCTTTGTAAATTACCCAGTCTGAGGCACGACTTTATCAGCAGCATGAAGATGGACTAATACCCTGGGCATTGGGGCTTTGAGGCTTTGGGGAGGAGAGATGGAGAGGAGGGGCCCCCCAGAACCTCTGTTCCATGATTTCACTTCAGGTCAAAACTCAAATTCCTCAGGGTAGGTGACGTATGAGGCCCTCAAGGGCCCGTTCCCTCAACCTTCAGCCCCTCTAACCCCACCCACTGGTCCTGCTGAACCTCCAGCACCCAGTCGCTCCGGGCCGGCTGTCCTTCCTCTAGCCTCTGCAATGCTGTTTCCCACCTGCAATGTCCTCTCCCTCCTCTGCCTTCTCACTGGCTGGTGAGTTCCTGGTCCTCCTTGAGGCCTCTGGTTATTTGTCCTTTACTCCAGGAAGTGTTTCTGTAGGTGACTATGGATGGATAAGCGACTGCCACATATGCTACCCACTCTGGACTCCGGGCTGACCTTGAACACAGGATCTGTCTGGCTCTATTGCAATCACTCTGAGCTTTCACGTTGCAGGAACCGGTCCTATCTACTTCTGTCTCCCCGTCACCCTGCATGGTGCCTGGGACACAGGAGGGACTCAACCCACACCTGATGAATGGATGAGTGAGTGAGTGAGTGAGTGGGTGAGTGAATGAATGAACACAATCTGCTCCCTTAGATCCATTGAACTTCTAGTATCCCCCAGGCTGATGTACAGGAGGGTGACCTGGAGGAAGGGCAGCCCCATTCAAGGAGTCAGAGATGATTCCCATGCCTGGCTCAGTGTGCCATGAATGAATGAATGAATGAACGAACGAACGAACACAGTCTCCTCCCTTAGATCCATCTGAACTTCTAGTGTCC
>PVKV010036902.1:0-15294 GCA_004027835.1 Alouatta palliata
AGGAGAGGAAGGAAGGAAGAAAGGAAAGAAAAGGTGGGATTATATAGGTATATACCACTATGCCCAGTCAAAGTCTGAATAATTAAGCAAGAGACCAAACCAAGATAGGTAAAAGGGAGTTCTACTTTCTACAGTCTTTAAAGCTAAGTGTTCCATGTGATATAGAAATATAATTCCCAGAATAAAGTTTCAGTGGCATAAGCATTAATTCTAGATGTGAATTTTAAGACCAAAATGAAAAAAAAAATTTTTTTTCTTTTTTTTTTTTTTTGAGACAGTCTTACTCTGTTGCCCACGCTGGAGTGCAGTGGTGACATCTTGGCTCACTGCAATCTTCACCTCCCAGGTTCAAGTGATTCTCCTGCCACAGCCTCCAGAGTAGCTGGGATTATAGGTGCTCACCACCATGCCCAGCTAATTTTTGTATTCTTAGTAGAGACGGGAGTTTCACCATGTGGGCCACACTGATCTTGACCTCCTGACCTCAAGTGATCTGTCCACCTTGGCCTCCCAAAGTGTTGGGATTACAGGTGTGAGCCACCATGCCCGGCCAGTTTAATGTTATTTCTTATTTTTTATTTTTATTTATTTATTTTTTGAGACGGAGTTTCGCTCTTGTTACCCAGGCTGGAATGCAATGGCGCGATCTCGGCTCCCCGCAACCTCCGCCTCCTGGGTTCAAGCAATTCTCCTGCCTCAGCCTCCCGAGTAGCTGGGACTACAGGCACGTGCCACCATGCCCGGCTAATTTTTGTATTTTTAGTAGAGACAGGGTTTCACCATGTTGACCAGGATGGTCTCGATCTCTTGACCTCGTGATCCACCCACCTCCCTCCCAAAGTGCTGGGATTACAGGCGTGAGCCACCGCGCCCGGCCTTTAATGTTATTTCTAATACAACTGCTTAACAACTTGTAAAAGAAAGACCACTGAAATAGTAAAGACATTCAATCTATGGCCGGGCGTGGTGGCTCAGGCCCGTAATCCAAGCACTTTGGAGGCCAAGGCGGGCAGATCACTTGAGGTCGGGAGTTCAAGACCAGCCTGACCAACATGGTGAAACCCCGTCTTAAAAAAAAAAAAAAAAAAAAGACATTCAATCTATAAATTCTTAAATACTGATAAGCATAATTTTAATATAATATATAAAGTCTGAAAATGCGGTTGGGCATGGTGGCTCACATCTGTAATCCTAGCATTATGGGAGGCTGAGATGGACAGATCATTTGAGCCCGTGAGTTTGAGACCAGCCTGGGCAACATGGTGAAATCCCATCTCTACAAAAATTACAAAAATTAGCCAGGCGTGGTGACACATACCTATATTCCCAGCTACCCAGGACGCTGAGGCAGGAGAATCAATTGAGCCCAGGAAGTCAAGGCTGCTTGCTGTGTGCAGTGATTGTGCTACTACACTCCAGCCTGGGTGACAGACGAGACTCTTCCTCAAAAAACAAAAAAATTTGAAAATGCACATAAATCTTTTTCAACCTTTGCCCTTATCTCCCATGACAGATGACTTTATTATCATCATCAGTATTATTTTTTAAAGAGACGGAGTCCCACCATGTTGCCTAGTATGACCTCAAACTCCTAAGCTCAAGGAATCCTCCTGCCTCAGCCTCTAAAGTAACTGGCGCTACAGAGGCATCTGTGACGGCACCTGTGACCTGGCTCACAGTTGACTTTGTAAATCAGTACACACAAAGCAAAGACATTTTAAAAGACTTATTTCAATATAGGTGAGCTAACAAAAACACAACAGAAAAAGATAAGCTATACTTACCAGTTCTACAAGCTTCTCCAGGAATGGAATCAATTTTAGGAGTTCATTGTCATTTTTATCCATAAACCAACTTTCTATAGGGATTCCATTAGAAAGCTAAAACAATAAATAAGTAATTAAATCCTCTTTTACTTATATTTTGCCTAGTTTGGAAAAAGTTAGAAAATAAAAGATTTTTTAAGTAAACACTGATTTAAAAGATCCTTTGAACAGCAATGCCACCAGACCTTTGTTTGACAACTTAATAGCTTGTCAAGAGACAGATGATAAAAAATTAAACTGAAGTTTTTTAGTGTCATTTCTTCTCAGAGTATATAAAGCTAAACAATAAATTTCCATTAAAATACATTTTACAAGAATCATTAATATAACTAAAATATCCCTTTATTCCTTCTAGAAATAGTCACAATTATACAATGCTACGTAGGCACTGTGAAAGATGGGATACCACCAATCTAAAGAGAATATTGGAAAGCCTATACTTTTTTTTCCTTAAATACAGTGACCATATATGTCTCCCATTCATTATTCTATTCCCAACAAGTAGGAACATATTAACAAGTAGGAAATATAGAACAAATTAACTCAATGGCATTTCATTGAAAAGGAGCCTAAAAACAAGAATGCAAGCCATATTTATTTTATGATGAATAATCTCTGGGATAAAATATTTCAAAATTTAGGCTAAATGTGTATGAGATGGAGAATAATTGATGTCATTTTATCTAAGATCAAGATGAAATTCTTAAAGACATTTTTAAGTGTAAACAAATAAAAGGACCTAAATATAACTTAATATCATATACAATTTTTCCTTTGTTTTCTTTTTATTATAGACATTTTGAAACACAGAAGGACAAATCATGTTTATATGCCAATCCACTTTCCATCATCCCTATACTGGACTGGCTTATTGTGAAGGAAATCTAAGAAATCATATCACATGGGGCTGGGTGCGGTGGCTCATGCCTGTAATCCCAGCACACTGGGAGGCTGAGGCAGGTGGGTCACCTGAGGTCAGGAGTTCAAGACCAGCCTGGCCAACATAGCAAAACCCCATCTCTACTAAAATACAAAAAAAATTAGCCAGGTGTAGTGGCGCACACCTGTAGTGCCAGCTGCTCAGGAGGTAGAGCCAGGAAAATCACTTGAACCCAGGAGGCGGAGACTGCAGTGAGCTGAGATTATGCCACTGCACTCTCCAGCCTAAGCAACAAGAGTGAAACTCCGTCTCTCTCTCTCTCTCTCACACACACACACACAAAAAACCAAACAAAAAATATTACAAGGACATATTCATAATCTAAAATATATCTTGAAAGAATGATTCATCTATAGTTGTAGTTATACATCAAAGAAATATTAACAAAGGGTACAAATATATTGACAAAATAGTCTAAGAAAATATTTCAGAATATTAAACCAAATAAGCAGACCAGAACAGTTAAGCTAACTATACTACTCAAATATGTTTATGATTAAATTACTGATTACTGATTTAATAACTGATTAGAATGCTATTGAATGATGCTTATAGTTTTCTTATTCAGATTTACTACTCAGATTTTTCTTCATTTATGCTGCATGTCATTTAAGTAAAAATTTTCCAGAAATATAGCACTTTGTCATTTCTAATTCTAAAAAAATGATACATTAAAGGGAAGTTCCACCAGTGAAAATTCTCTTCTTCTCCTCCCATCATATTGTTTGGCAGCATGTGTCTTCATTGTATTTTTTTGAATCTGAGTTTATCAACTTTCTTCCTACCTGATATGCAAAGGCTTGTGGTGAGTTGTCAATTATTATAGTTTTTGAAAGATCTCTTCCAAGAATATTTAAGTCCTTTATATAGTTTCCTTGTACACAAACACAATGTTCACGGAAAAGCCGGTGCCTAAACATAAAAATAAAAACAAATTAACAACAACAAAAAAACAAAACAAAACTTTCTAAAAATTACAACATATACACACATATATATATATACACCATAGGCTTTATAGGTTAAGCCGTATTATTTTCTCTCATGAAGGAAATTCAAACACAAATATGGGCCTAAGCTCTGCGGGCTGCCATTTTATTATAAAAATTCTTAGCAATTATTGAAAGCTTACAACCAAATATTACTATGTTTTAACTCTAGTTTATCCCAAAATGTTATTATTAAATTATAAAGGGGGATTAAAAACTCTAAATTGTTTTTGTAATTTATTTACCCAGGAAAGCTCAGCTCAGATGCAGCATCTGGTTGTCAGCGAGGTCCTGCTTTTTAATCAATTTTCCAGATGGTTGACTGAGGCACAAGGAGGTCAAGTGACATGCCCAAGGTCATACAGTAAGTCAGTGGTTAGCCCCGCATTGGAACCCAGGATCCTCCTGGCTCCCAGATCTTGGCTCTAACCAGTGGGCCACACAGCCTCCCTATCCCTGTACATGCCAGAATAGAAAATATAAGAAGGAATGTTTTTGTGTTGGCATTTTAAAAAGTGCTTTTTAGATTTCCTTATAATTTCTGAGAAAAGGTCCTAAGACCAAAACATTCCATCATTTCAACCTTTCCTAAACACCCTTATTTCTTTTAGTGTATGTGTATGATCATTTGAAAAAAGAGATGAAATAAAATGAGGAATTCAGATTTAAGTATTATAAATGTAAACTAATGTTTCACCCAAATTGAAAAATGCTACATCATTTTAGAAAGCTATTAAAGGTTTTACAATAAATACTAGAGTAATTATTATAATCTCAACGTATACTCAAAATATTAGTCTCTGAACATTATTAATAACTGATACATATAATTTTTTTCTACCTTGATACTCTATTCTGTATAAAGTATTATTAATAATTGGTAAGTTGTCTTCCTTGTGTCTTAATCACACTAACAATTTTACAAAACCTAGGACCTATTTGCACCTGTATTTTAAATTATGCAGTTTCAAGAAACGGGTACTTTTTACCCACAAAATCTGTCACAATGCTACCAAGAATAAGTAAAATCTACATATACACACACACAAATAAAAACTCAATCTTAAAATTATCAGTGCCAGTCGTTATAACAAAAAAGGAAGAATTTAACAAACGGATAAAATGTATAAGCAGTTCCTTCTCCCTTATTATAAGGAACAACTTTAATAATCACAGTCAAATGATCACCTGGCCCTTGGAAGGTTTAAAGTCAGTTCTACTTTGGGAAAAAAAAAAAAAAAAAAAGACTAGGTAAATTAATTCAAGCCTTGGTTGGGCCTAAATAGGATTCCCTGTTTTATTTCTATAAACATGTGGGTATGAGGAAATTGGAAAGGCAGGTACAGCATGTAAATTCAAGTCACTGTTGATGCCTCTTCACCAATAGTGGCAAACTCACTGAGACAGGAGACAACTGAATCTGTGCATGGATACTACAGTTATTTAAATTATATTAGACTAAAAACCTTTCAATTATTCAGGAACATGAGAGTGTATAGCATGTATCTGCATTTTTTCTAAAATCTGGGAATATCCTGATGAATGCATTTTTAGGAAAAAAACTATTGGTGACAGTCATAACAGAGCAGATCATCCATGTGAGTAAATTTGCATTAAAAACTCATGGGATTGGCCGGGCGCAGTGGCTCATGCCTGTAATCCCAGCACTGTGGGAGGCTGAGGCAGGTGGATCACCTGAGGTCAGGAGTTCGAGACCAGCCTGACCAACATGGAAAAACCCAGTCTCTACTAAAAATACAAAACTAGCTGGGTGGTGCATGGCTGTTATCCCAGCTATTTGGGAGGCTAAGGCTGGAGAATCGCTTGAACCTGGGAGTCGGAGGCTGTGGTGAGCCGAAATTGTGCCACTGCACTCCAGCCTAGGCAACAAGAACAAAATTCTGTCTAAAAAAAAAAACAAAAAAAACTCAGGAGATTTAGAGATCACAGGAATTTCTTAGAGTTTACCTTGTCACCGACATAGACAATTCCCCATAGCACTCACAATCTACTGTTTGAAAAGCTTTTGTTGGCTGGGCTCGGTGGCTCACGCCTGTAATCCAAGCACTTTGGGAGGCTGATGTGGGCGGATCATGAAGTCACAAGTTCGAAACCAGCCTGACCAACATGGTGAAACTCCATCTCTACTAGAAATACAAAAATTAGGGTGTGGTGGCATGTGTCTGTAGCCCTAGCTACTCAGGAGGCTGAGGCAGGAGAATCACTTGAACCCGAGAGCAGGAGGTTGCAGTGAGCAGAGATCATGCCACTGCACTTCAGCCTGGGTGAAAAAGCGACACTCCAGCTCAAAAACAAACAAAAAGCTTTTGTTTCAGATTTTTCAAAATACACCTACATAAAACAAATGGAAACCCTGAAGTGTGTAGATTTTATAAATCTAGTTTAAAAGAGGATTATTAATTTATAACACATTGTAATAGCATGACTATCACTTGTTCCTCATTAGTAAACAAAAGCTCCAAGAGAGAAGAACTTGTGTTGATCACCACTATAATCACAGCACTTTGGAAGGCTGAGGTGGGTGGATCACTTGAGGTCAGGAGTTCAAGACCAGCCTGGCCAACATGGTGAAACCCCATCTCTACTAAAAACACAAAAATTAGCCAGGTGTGCTGGCACGCTTCTGTAGTCTCAGCTACTTGAGAGGCTGAGGCAGAAGACTCTCTTGAACTCAGGAGGTGGAGATCCTAAACTGCACTCCAGTCTGGGAAACAGGGTGAGAATCAGTATCAAAAAAGAAAGAAAATTAGTACCCAGCTATTAAAGCTTTTTTTCCTTTTCTTTTTTGAGACGAAGTTTTATTCTTGTTGCCCAGGCTGCAGTACAATGGCTCGATCTCGGCTCACTGCAACCTCCGCCTCCCAGGTTCAAACAATTCTCCTGCCTCAGTCTCCTGAGTAGCTGGGATTACAGGCATGTGCCACCACACCGAGCTAATTTTGTATTTTTAGTAGAGATGGGGTTTCTCCATGTTGGTCAAGCTGGTCTTGAACTCCTGACCTCAGGTGATCTGCCCACCTTGGGCCCTACTGAAGCTTTTATGAGCCTTTTGTGTCATTCCTCTCAGCTTTTGGTCAAAAACTCAAAGATTAACCCCTCATCTTAAAGGATGCAGCAAGTTTGTTGCAGTCTTAGTATCTCACTTCAGCTGACAAAATAATGGAACTAATTATTATAATGTTTTAAAATCACCCAGGGCACTCCCACTAACCAGGAACACATTGCATCTGCTGGCTAAGGGCACATACAAGGAACTGAGTCCAGTTAGGATAAACTGAGTGACTAAACCCATTGTAATTTTTCATCAAGTTCATGTAACATTTTCTTTCCATGGAAGATAAATTTGCTTTCAAAAAAAGGAAGAGCTTAATATGATCCTTTCTGCTAAATATTAGTTTTTATTTACGTCATTAAAAAGTAAATTAACATGCATTATCTCAAAGACATATGGAGATGAAACATCATGCACATTGTGGAAAAATTCCACACATACCCCCAACCCCTGTCTCCCCCAATCCCAAAAGAAATGAGGATATAGATGTCACAGTGAATGAAGGCACTGGATCTTTGTATCCTTTAAAGAACGTCTGTCTAGAGTTCCATCATTAGGAACTCTTTTAAAGAGTTTAGGGGCTTAAAAAATTCATTAATATTCACCATTCAACACATATGCAGCCAAATGAAAATGGCCATTAAAATGAAATAGAATCAGTAATTTCATAGATCAGTGTGACAGACATTTCCACTATTTTTTAATTAAATTTACCTGACCAGTTGCTTTTTAGGGTCTAGTATGTTCAGTAACTTGTCTGCATACACCTTCTTAGAAGCAGTAAAAAGAATGATCTATAAATTCAGGGGAAAAGAAGTAATCATTATACATGGTCTAAATATGGGTACTATATTGAATAAAATAAAAATACATATGTAATTGGCTTAAGCATGTTTACCTCATACATCTGAGACATTCGTTCCAGAAATTCCCTGAAAAATGGTCTTAATCTCACATAAACCTGAGGAGATACAAAGATAGGTTTCAGCAAATAAACATACAATGAGAAATCATTTCTTTTTAAGGTATGATGTATTCTAATTTTGGATATAATAAAAGAAGTTCATATTTTAAAGTACAGAAATATTAACTAAGTACCACTCAAACCAAATATATTTCACATACAAGAGATCTCTTAGAACAGTCTCTTTGATGTAATAATAATAATCACTCACAATCAGTTCATTTTTAACAATAAAATAGCAGCATACAGTACTTCACTGGAATGTAATTTTAATAAACATTTAAGCTAAAAATGGAAAGTTTCCCTCTGAGATTATGATCCACCAATAAGCTCCATCTTCCAGCCAGGTAGCATCCATCCAATTATTAGTCAGGCTGTGTATGCACCTCTAGCTGACCTGTCTCAATGACCTTTCTCAATAATTACTCAAAATTTCATCTCAACAACCACTTGCTAAAAAATCTTTATTTTAAATTTATATCAAGGTAAATAATGTCCAAGAAGGATATATTTGGATTGGTGGGTTTAAATAACCTCCATTTTTTCAGAAATCAATCTTGCTATTCTACATATAAGATTCAGATGTGGCATCTAAATTAGCACCATTGGCTACTTGAGGTTAAAATTTTAACAGTCAAACACAACAGTTCTCAAAACCTACTGGTCATTATCAGGAAAGACTACAGTACCCACAGAGCTGCCTTATATACCGTATTTTCTTATTTCTGTGTCTGTCTTCTTGCCTACATTTAATGTAGTCTTATAATCTAATATTCAAAAAGCCATGAGCAACCATTAAAACTATTTACATTCTGACTCCTCTAAATTGTATTCATTTTGACAAAATTTTACAGAAAAAAAAATATTGTACTTCACTCAAAGGTGACTACTATTATAATTTCGGACCCCATGAATAACACATCTTTATTGAACTAGATTCATGGATTCAGATTAAAAACAAATAAAACACCTTGTGGTAGTAACAAATTCAAATCTAGGCTTAGTGGAGTTTCAATTCTGGCATCCGTATACATGCACACAAAAATGTCCCCATAAAAATCTAGTTCTGGAAATGTTTTAGGGAAAAATGGAGAATTTCCTTAAGAACTGTCTACTTTAGAAGACAAATTTTGTCATGGGGCCATTTTGAGATGGAGTTTTGCTCTTGTCGCCCAGACTGGAGTACAGTGTCGAGATCTAGGCTCACTGAAACCTCTGCCTCCTAGGTTCAAGTAATGCCTCAGCCTCCGAAGTAGCTGGGACTATAGGCACTTGCCACCACACCCGGCTAATTTTTTGTATTTTTAGTAGAGACGGGATTTCACCATGTTGGGCAGGCTGTCCTCAAATTCCTGACATCAGGTGATATGCCCTCCTTGGCCTCCCAAAGTGCTGGGATTACAGGTATGAGCCACTGTGCCCAGCCAGTAGACAAATTTTGAATGATTATTACTTTGCTAATAGTATCACTCTGTTCCCATCTCTGGGCTAGATAAAGGTTTACTTGTTTTTAATCCTATTAGTCTTTTTTTTTTTTTTTTTTTGAGAAGCTCAATACAACCTTTACTTCCCAGGTTAAGCGATTCTCCCGCCTCAGTCTCTGAAGCAGTTGGGATTACAAGCCTGTGCCACCACACCTGGCTAATTTTTGTATTTTTAGTAGAGATGGGGTTTTACCACATTGGGTAGGCTGGTCTTAAACTCCTGACCTCAGGTGATCTGCCTGCTTCCCAAAGTGTTGGGATCACAGGTGTGAGCCACCTGACCTGGCCTAATCCTATTAGTCTAGACTGATCAAATACAAAGTAAACCACATACACCTCCACAAAGCAGAAAAAAAGAACCAAATCTTCAGTATCCAATTACCATCACTTAGGATGAGGTCTAAAGAATTTAACTATAGTTGCTCTTCTAATCAGTTGTAATATTCTCACCCTGAAACATTTAGTGTAGTTTGTAGCCTTGATTGAAAACCACACACTTCTTATTTCTTTGGTAAGCCAAATAATGACATATTTTTAGATATATTATTTTACTAACAAAATCATTTTAATCAACTGTAAGTCTTTTCAAAACAGATTTGTGATGGTTGAGAAAAACCCATCTATTCTGCCAATACTTTTTCTGTCAGAGCCTTTTACTTGTTGCCAGTGTTCATCATTCACATGCAGTTAGTAACCAAATTTCATTTTTTCATACATATATTTTGATTTATCTTCAATATTTCTATTATCACTTGCTCCATATACAGGTTGAGTGTCCCTTATCTGAATATGGAAAATGATCCAATGAGCATTTCCTTTGAGCATCATGTCAGTGCTCAGTTTCAGACGTTTTTTTTTTTTTTTTTTTTGGGAGACAAAGTTTCACTCTGCTGTCCAGGTTGGAGTGCAGTGGTGCAAACAGGGCTACTGCAGCCTCGACCTCCTGGGCTGAAGTGATCTTCCTGCCTCAGGCTTCCACGTAGCTAAGATGACAGGAGCATAACACCATGCCTGGCTTAAAAAAAATTATTTTTTGTAGAGAATGGTTCTTGCTGTCTCACTATGTTGCCCAGGCTAGTCTCAAACTCTTAGACTAAGCAATATTGCCTTAGCCTCCCAAAGTGCTGGGATTACAGGCATGAGCCATCACACCCAGCTAAGTTTCAGATTTTTTTTTTTTTTTTTTTGGAGACAGTCTCACTCTGCAGCCCAGGCTGGAGGCAGTGACACGATCCTGGCTAACTGCAACCTCTGCCTCCCAAGTAGCTGGGGTTATAGGCGTGCACCACCACATCTGGTTCGTTTTTGTATTTTTAGTAGAGACAGGTTTCACTGTGTTGGCCAGGCTGGTCTCGAACTTCCAAACCAAGTTGATGTCTGTCTCAGCCTCCCAGGGTGTTGGGATTACCACACCTGGCCATAAATTTCAGATTTTGAGGCATTTCAGATTTGAATTGGGGATATTCAACCTGCAGTAAACTCAGATAAGCAGGGCCTTTTTGAGATTCATTCCCTTTGAACACAACACAATTCCACTGCACAAGAATACACCTAGTTAGCAATATTCTCCAAGCATAGTAAGTGGAACATTGTTTACGTGACATATTCCAACTTCTCAAACGGTGACTTTCAGATTAGGTCAAAGCTATAACTTCATTATGCATACTACTACTTCAAATATACTTAAATATAACATGCATCTTAAAATTTGACACTGCTTTCCAGATGTGTTTGTTTACTGGGGATGAAAGGTGGCACCGAAGATAAAGGAATATATTGCTAGAGTGTTTCTTTACTATGAGAATAGAAAGAATAATTGTTGATGTAAAAGTTTCCTCAGAACAGACACACCATGTGAACAAGAAGGTGTTTCAGGATTAAAAGACACTGGCAGAGAATGAGGTGGTTAGTATAGGGAAAGTGGGAAGAAATGTAGAAAGTTACAAGGCTGGGGTTAGGGCCACATGGGTTGTGCCATGTGATGCAAAGGCAAAATCTCAGAAACAGAAGGGATGAGATGTAAGGCCAGCAGTGTCTAACTCATTTGGATATAGGTAAGTGTGAATAGAAATATACAAGTCAAGAAGCATTAAGTTCTGTCTGGTAAGAACAAACAAGAACATCTGCCAGCTACATATAATACAATGAGTTTAACTTGAGACTACCATTACTTTACTGTGTTAGGTCAGAGATACAAAAACAGACAGATGCAGATATAGGCATGACTCCAAATGCTTCAAAATCTATTCCACAAATGCCATCAGCTCCATTTTTCTTCTAATTTTACTCTCAAAGATTCCTTTCCTGGACTGCCTACTTCCCATTTTATTTCTTTCTTTTTTCTTTCTTTTTTTTTTTTTTTTTGAGATAGAGTTTTGCTCTTGTTGCTCAGGCTGGAGTGCAACGGGCATGATCTCGGCTCACCACAACCTCCGCCTCTCAAGTTCAAGCAATTCTCTTGCCTCAGCCTCTTGAGTAGCTGGGATTACAGGCATGTGCCACCACACCCAGCTAATATGTATTTTTAGCTGAGACAGGGTTTCTCCACGTTGGTCAAGCTGGTCACGAACTCCTGACCTCAGGTGATATGCCTGCCTTGGCCTCCCAAAGTGCTGAGATTACAGAAATGAGCCACCACGCCTGGCCTACTTCCCATTTTCTACATCTACTTAATCCACACCTTTCTTAACTTAGTATTTCACTTTCTTCAAATGTGCAACTCTTCAAAACATGTAATTTCTCAAAGGCCAGCAGCTTCACTTCAGTCTAGTATACATATGTTCCTTCAAATCTATAATAATTATTTTATTTATAGTACAAATAATTTTAATCTTTTCTCAGTAAACCAAATATATTGTGAAAACTATCAAAAGTATTAAAATAATGCCTAAATAAGAAATAATTACATAAAAATACTATTCAAGATTGACAACTACTTGAAGTTAGGGATTTATGAACATGTTTATTATGCAAAACTTTTAAAATGAAAATCTATCAAAATAATATCTGTTAAAGAATGTTGTGGGGTCAGGCACAGTGGCTCACGTCTGTAATCCCAGCACTTTGGGAGGCCGAGGCAGGTGGATCATCTGAAATCAGGAGTTTGAGACCAGCCTGACCAACATGGTGAAACCTTGCCTCTATAAAAATTAGCCGGACGTGGTGGCGTGTGACTGCAGTCCCAGCTACTCGGGAGGCTGAGACAGCAGAACTGCTTGAACCCAGGAGGCAGAGGTTGCAGTGAGCTGAGATCATGCCGCTGCAGTCTAGCCTGGGCAACAGAGTGAGACTCTGTCTCACCAAAACAAAAAAAGAGAGTTGTGAATTGATTTTACCAAACTTTAAAAAACCAAGTCTTGCTCTGTCGCCCAGGCTGGAGTGCAGTGCTGTGGTCTCAGCTCACTGCAACCTCTGTCTCCCAGGTTCAAGTGATTCTCCTGTCCCAGCCTCTTGAGTAGCTGGGCGTACAGTCATGTGCCACCATACCCAGCTAATTTTTGTATTTTTAGTAGAGACAGGGTTTCCCCATGTTGGCCAGGCTGGTCTTAAACTCCTGACCTCATGATCTACTCACCTCAGCCTCCTAAAGTGCTGGGATTGCAGGTGTAAGTCACTGCGCCTGGCCACATATATAATTTTTAAAAACCCACTACATTAATATTTCTTGATATGAATAATATCTGATGGTCTATGTTTTTTAGTATTAAGATAATAATTATACATAGATAGTACTGATAGGCCATTAATAGTTAACAGAGTTGGATTTTAAAAAGGTAGTCATTGGCTGGGCACAGTAGGTCACCCCTGCAATCCCAGCACTTTGGGAGGCTGGGGCGGGTAGATAACCTGAAGTCAGGAGTTCAAGACCAGCTTGGCCAACATGGCGAAAACCCTGTCTGTACTAAAAATAAAAAAAATCAGCTGAGCATGGTGGTGCACACCTGTAGTCCTAGCTACTTGGGAGGCTGAAGCAGAACTGCTGGCACAGGGGAGACGATGTTGCAGTGAGCTGAGATCACGCCACTGCACTCCAGCCTGGGCGACTGAGACTCCATCTCAAAAAAATAAAAAACATTAAAATAAAAAAGACAGTCATTAAAATGGCAATCCACTTATAAACTGATTCTAGATACTGTGTGGTAAAGTTTGCCTAAATTAAAACTCATGTCTAATTATATATTTTCAAGTTACACATTTAGTAATTTCTATTAGTTTATCAAACCTTAATCTAATATCATAGATAATTTTAACATATGACCCCCAAAAATTTATCTTACATGTGAGTCTTTTTAGAAAAAATATTTGAATTATTTTTAGTCCCAGATAATATAACTGTAACTTGTGGGTGGATCACGAGGTCAAGAGATCGAGACCATCCTGGTCAACATGGTGAAACCCTGTCTCTACTAAAAATACAAAAAAATTAGCTGGGCATGGTGGCATGTGCCTGTAGTCCCAGCTACTCGGGAGGCTGAGGCAGGGGCAGGAGAATTGCTTAAATCCAGGCAGCAGAGGTTGCAGTGAGCCAAGGTCACGCCACTGTGCTCCAGCCTGGTGCCTGGTGAGGTAGTGAGACTCTGTCACAAAAAAGAAAAAAAGAAACATCTTTGATACTTTTTCCATGATATCGATACTTCAATCTACTGCTATATTGTAGCGACATGTTTTTAAAAAATGATGAATCCAAGGAATCACCCAGTTAAGAGTATGATACCTATTTTCCTTTAATCAAAAAGATGAGTGGTGGGTACCATTTCTTATTAAATTAAGCAGGAAGAATCAGAACAGTAGAAAACCAACAAAGTTGGGAAATACAAAGAATGAGATGCAGCCAGCTGTGGTGGCTCAAAGCCTATAACCCCAAACTGTTGGGGCATTTTGGGAGGTTAAGGTGAGCAGATCACTTGAGCCCAGGAGTTTGAGACCAGCCTGGGCAACATGGTGAAACCCTGTCTCTACAAAAAACTATACAAATTAGCCAGGCAAGGTGCCTGTAGTCCCAGCTACTCAGGGGGCTGAGGCAGGAGGATTACCTGGAGGCAGGAGGACTGCCTGAACCCAGGAGGTCGAGGATGCAATGAGCTGTGATCACATCACTGCACTACAGCCTAAGTGACAGAATGAGACCCTTTCTCCAAAACAAAAAAGAGATGCTACAATTAACTGAAAAAAATCTTATCATCAGTAGATAACACAAGTGTACAAGCAGCGGTAACAATTTTTTGACTCTTCTGTACACCTCAGTTTCCCTATCTATAAAATGGATGTATTCAACAGTATCTACTTCAAAAGGTTGTTGTGCAGATTAAATAAGTTAATACATGTAAAGCACCTAGAACAGTGTCTGGAACATTTAAAGTGCCAACAGCTATTAGCTATTATTATCTACACCATTATTTAAATTAAGTAATCAGTCATAAGAAGAGCTGGAATGAGTATAATTCCACTGGGCAGAACCAGGCAACCTCAATTACAAAGAGAAAGCCCTTCAGCCATGATCTGTACTTTTGGAAGAGGGAAGTAACAAACTGCTTCAGTAAACAGTTTAACTAAGTTAGTTATTTTCTTAGCATCAATACCAGCACATAAAGATAAAACCCAAACCTTCTCCAAGGAAAGAGGGCTGCTCAGGTAGGCCCTATGGTGGTCTGAATTTCATAACCCACTGAGTGAATTTATAGTAGTCATCTTTTGCTTCACAAAGTTCCAATAAGAGGTAGATGGATGCTGGGGGTAGTATTTGTAGGTGGATAAATCTGGGATGAATAGGTAAACACTAAAACATTAAACCAATAAAAATAAAAATAAAAGGCCGGGCACGGTGGCTCACGCCTGTAATCCCAGCACTTTGGGAGGCCGAGGCGGGTGGATCACGAGGTCAAGAGATCGAGACCATCCTGGTCAACATGGGGAAACCCCGTCTCTACTAAAAATACAAAAATTAGCTGGGCATGGTGGCACGTGCCTGTAGTCCCAGCTACTCGGGAGGCTGAGGCAGGAGAATTGCTTGAACCCAGG
>PVKV010036903.1:0-15292 GCA_004027835.1 Alouatta palliata
TTTTTTTTTTTTTTTTTTTTTTTTTTTTTTTTTTGAGACAGTCTCGCTCTGTCGCCCAGGGAGGAGTGCAGTGGTGTGATCTCGGCTCACTGCAACCTTCACCTCCCGGTTAACACGATTCTCCTGCCTCAGCCTCCCGAGTAGCTGGGATTACAAGTGCCACATCACCACGCCTGGCTAATTTTTTGTATTTTTAGTAGAGACAGGATTTCACTGTTTGGCCAGGCTAGTCTCAAAAGCCTGACCTTGTGATCCGCCCGCCTCAGCCTCCCCAAGTGCTGGGATTATAGGCATGAGCCACCACACCCAGCCCCAAACCTGCACTTCTTTTAGAGGTATCTGTCTTCTCCTTCAAACCCCCCTGGAAAGCAAGGGCAAGGCGAGCCCAGAGGGAGCAGTGTGTCACGTCCTGGGCCCTGGAAGGCTGTGGCCAGATGGGGAGACTGGTCCTGGCTTCTGAGGCCGAATGAACAGGTCAGAGGCAAGCTCCGGGTGTGAGGCTGGCCTGGCTTTGGGCAGATTCTCCTTTTAGGTCAGCGAATGGGGACTTCTGAGCCTCGCAGGTGCATTGGGACCAATGGGACAGAAGGGTGGGTACTGGGGACTTGGCATCTTGAAGAGGGAAGAATGACTACAATCACTTACGTTCAGTAAAGGGAACGGTGACCTGCAAGACAACAGAAAGGACAGAGATGTTGGAATGAGAGAGTAACCCACTGAAAAAGGCCAGAAGGGTTAGATGACTCCCAGCCAGCCCTCATTTTGCTTTCTTCACTGTGTGACATGTCATCAGTGAGCCCACAGATCCCCAGTCCAGGTCTCCAGCCGGGTCTCCACCTGCCAGTAGACAGACATTTCAGTGGATGTCCCAGTGGCCATCTCACACTCAATTATGACAGATTAAAGTCAGCACCCTGTTCTCCAAATGGATTCCCGCCTCCCACCTCTCTGCCTCTGTTGGTTCAACCAGAGCTGCCCCGAAGGATTTTGCAAGTTGTTTATTACTCAAAGAGCAAGTAGGGCTGGAACCCACTGCACTCTGCTCACAAAGCTGTGTACCCTGACGTGCACTGGGTAAAAGGGGCACCTTTATCTCTTCACCCACAGACACCACCTCCCCACCACTGCTCCTAGAGAGCTGCACCCACCCGGCAGCGTGGCCCCTAATGCACTCCTGCTCTGCGGACTAGCAGCGTGGCATGGCCTGGAAGCACCATTAGAAAGATGGCATTTCAGCCCCCCCACAGGCCTAATGAGTCAGAGTTTGCATTTTAACAAGGTCTCAGTTGAGTAAGTTGCACATTAGAGTTTCACAGGGCCACAGGACATTCCCCCAGCTGCCCAGAACTTAAACTCCTCAAATTCTTCTTTGGCTACACCGTCTTCTGTTCCCCACACCAGTGAAGACTCGTCATCTCTCAACCTGCACTGGTGCAATGCTTTCCTAACTAACCTTCCCAGTTTTGTCCCTGAGTACCCTTCCTGCCACCAGCTGTTAAGCCTTTCTTCACAGCCCTGGGCCCCTCTGTGACTCTCATGCACTGCATTACCTGCAGGATACATTCATCTGCCCACAAACTTTTAGAGACAGCTTCAAAGGCATCGCCATCCCCCACTTGCCTGCACGCTCACCCTATTTATCCCTCCTCACCCCCCTTTCTTCTGCCTACATGATCCGCTGCCCATCACGCAGCCCGCTGTTCTTTCTTTTTGGAGATGGAGACTCACTCTGTCCCCCAGTTTGGAGTGCAGTGGCCCAGTCTCGGCTCACTGCAACCTCCACCTTCCGGGTTCAAGTGATTCTCGTGCCTCAGCCTCCCGAGTAGCTGGGACTACAGACGTGCGCCACCACACCGGGTTAATTTTTGTATTTTTAGTAAAGATGGGGTTTCACGTGTTGCCCAGGATGGTCTTGAACTCCTGATCACCCACTGAGGTGGGTGATCCACCTGCCTTGGCCTCTCAAAGTGCTGGGATTACAGGTGTGAGCCACAGTCCTGTAGATCTTAAGCAGCTTATTGCTAGTGATGAAAAGACACGGCCACACCTTAGGTTATGGTGTGAGATTCGCAGCCACAGAGGCACAGACCAGAGCTGTGGAACACAGAGTGGGGCAGCTGATGACTGGGGGAGGTGCTTCACTGCATGTTGAATCTGAAAAGCTGAGAGCTTATCTGGTAGAAAAGGTAGGGAGGGCAGAAGGAGCAGTCCCAGGAACTGTGAGGGATCTGGCCAGGCTGGGACAGGCCAGGGCATGGAGAGGCTGAAGCCAGGCAAGGAATCCAGATTAACTTGCTTGGAGACCGTGGGGGTCCCCCAGGAGGCTTTCAACAGGGGAGCGTGTGGTCTTTCTTCTTCCAACTGTTTAAATCCTGCCCATCCTTCAAGGTTCTGCGAAGCCTCCCCTGACTGCCCCTGACTGCCCCAGCCCTGACACGCTGTCATTTCTGGACTCCTACTGCAATGCCTTCGTGGTTTGCTCTTCAAATCCTGCTTGGTGGGATGAGAGTCAATGTTTCATGTGGGAACATCTTGACTCCTCCACTGTAAGTCCTCTGAGATCAGGGGTTGTGTCTTACACGGTCTCCTATCCCCTGCAGCATCATACAGCATGCCTGGCGCATGGCGGGTACTTAAAAGCTCACTGTTGAGCTTGTCACAGCCCTGGCAGTTATGACTCTAACAGACCACCGGGGGGCAGCAAGCTGCACCTCTCAGCTCAACCCCATCTGCAGACCTAAGCATCACTGTTGGAGATCACTTTCACTTTGCCCAGGTACATGGTGGGCCATGCTTCAGGGCTTTTTTGGGGGCATCTGGAAGGTAGGGGGCAGATGAATCTCAACCTGGGGAGGGCTTAGACGCTTTCACTACAGCACCACTTCATTCATACCCCCACCGCTTCCCTGCATATTCACTGCTGAGGGCTGCTTCCGGACAGAGAGGTGCAGGAGTGACCTGAAGCTGGGGAGGCAGCAGCGCTCCCCGCTACAGAGAGGCTTGGACTAGTGTTCCAGGATGTGCCCAGCCTGTTTTAGGAGGCAGGGAATTATGGAGAAGCCGTATAAGAGCCGTGTCCTCCTCCCCTACCCCCCGTGCTGGGCTCTCCTCTTTCAGAACCACACAGGCTGCCCACGGCAATGGCCAGGATGTCGGGGGGCATGGCAGTGTGGGCAGGGCCGGGGTTCTCAAGGCCCAGGCTCGAGGATCAGTTATGCCACTGAGCAGCTACCCCATATTGGAAAATGACCTCCTTTCTCACTTGTAAAGCAAACACTCGGCTCTCACATTCCTGACACGCTTCCCTCACCAGCAGGATCGTGACAAATCACAACCAAGGATCATCTCTTCCTCTGAGTTCTCTCAAGTGTGACTGGGAGGAACGAGGGGGATGGGTGTGAGAGCTCTTTGTAAGCTAGAAAAGACCCCACAAACAACCATGTTTGTGGGGAAAAGGAAGGCCTAGACATACTGTGGCTGTTTAGATATGGCCTTAAAATCATAAGCCAGGAAGGGACATGTGAAGGCTGTGAGATGAACTAATCAGCTCCCATCCTGTTTCCCTAAGGCCCAGTACCAATGGCAAACAAAATTTTTTTTGAAACAGGGTCTTGCTCTGTCACCCAGGCTGGAGAGCAGTGCTGTGATCCCGGCTCACTGCAGCCTCAACCTCCGGGACTCAAGCGATTCTCCCACCTCAGCCTCCCAAGTAGCTGGGACCACAGGCACGAGCTACCACACCCGGTTAATTTCTGTACTAATGGTACAGTTTGGCATTTAAATTCCTACATTCAGTGACTATTATTTCTGGAGGGTTTGTCACCTCTTTGCAACAAGATGCAAATGCTGACAGTAACTTCTTACTGCAAACTGCTCCATTTAAGCTTATGGAGCCCTTATGGCGAGCGGGCTCTGAGATGGCCCAAATGGTCCCTGCCCCCTGGCAGTCACGCCCTTATGTACTCCCCTCCCCTGAGAGTGGGTGTGGCCTGTGACTTGCTTCTAACCAATAGGAAACAGCATGGGTAATGGAATGTCACTTCTATGAATAAGTTATATAAGATTTGGACTTTTCTCTTGCCAGCCATTCTCTCTGATGGTTTTGATACTGAAAGTTGCCCCGCTGGGGAGGCCCATGTGTCTAGAAACCTAGGGTAGCCTCTGGCCAATTGCTGGCTAGGGACTGAGGCCCTCAACCCAGCCTCCCAAAGGGAACCAAACAATCACATAGATGAGAGTGGAAGTGGATCCTTCTGCACTTGACCTTGGAGATGAATTTACAACCCAGCTGAGACCCTGAGGCAGTGGGCCAACCAGCCACGTCTGGACTCCTGACCCACAGAAACGCAGAATCGTTGTGTGTTGTTCTTAGCTGCTGAGTTGTGGTAGTTTGTGATGCAGCAAACAATGATGACTACACATTCCTGAATCTTACAGAAGCCCCGGCAGTTCTGGAGGGGCAGCCAGCCTGTCACGTCATTTGCCTAAAGTCATAGGATAGCAAGTGTCTGAGTCAGGACCCATGGGCCAGTGCTGTGGCGTTTCCATCACACCAGCCGCCTCCGGAGGCGTCCTGAGGACAGGGGAAAGAGGCCCCTGTGTCCCCACCCAGGTCTCAGCAGGTCTGCAGCAGAATAATTCAATGGTGGCCAAGTCAGGGAATGCGGGTAGCCAAAGAGGACAAGCCTGCTGTCCTCTGAAGAATCCTGAGGGCCTTCCCTCTGTGACCAGGACTTTCTGAAGCTCCTTCCCCACTGGTGGCCCCGACTCCCTCTCCCGGGGGGAAAAGGGAGTGGCCTGTGCCTTACACTTACGTGAAACAGCTGGCGCAGCGGCGGCGGCTCAGTCACACGGGCTGAGCCTGAGCAGACAGCAGTAGGGGGTACATCATGGCCAAGGGCATCAGTCCCTGCCAGAGAAGAGAGGGGAAGACCTGTGAGAGCTGGACAGGGGCAGCTGCAGTCCCACAGCTCTAGGGTGGAAGTCTCCCCGGGGCTTTGCTTCTTGAGGTAAACCTCCGAAGCTGCCTTGGGCTCCTAAGAACCTGAGGACAGAACTGTGAGGTCACATCGATCCCAGCTTTGCCTCCTTCCCTCTGTGCTGCTGCTGAAACCCTGTGCCCAGGGCAGCAGCAGGATGCTGGGCATGTGTCTGGGAGGTGAGGATGAGTGGGGCATGGCGCTGGGCTGGCTTTCTCCCGCTCCCCTGGAGGATTCGGATCTATGCCCTAGTGGATGCATCCTCGGTGCCGGATGACCCTGCTCTCAGTCTTCCTCTTTCCCAGCCCCTTCCCCACCGTTTCCTGGGCCTACCTTCCCCAGTGCCTGCGCTACACGCTCCCTTCCCCTACTCCAATATCCTGACTTCTATCGACTTCTGCAGGCCAAAGAAGGCGACTGGACAGCCAGATGAGCATGTGCAGGCTGCTGTGCTGATGGAGGAGGGGCGGCAGGGTCCTCCCAACACATCCAGGAATCCAGTAGGCTAACATTTGCGGGTCTCTTTACATTCTTTTATTTATTCATTTAACCAATCAATCTAACCCAGGACAGTGCCGATTTTTTTTTTTTGGAGACAGAGTCTTGTTCTGTTGCCCAGGCTGATCTCAGCTCACTGCAACCTCACTGCAACCTCGGCCTCCTGGGTTCAAGCAATTCTCCTGCCTCAGGCTCTCAGGTAGCTGGGATTACAGGTGCCTGCTACCACACCTGACTATTTTGTGTTTTTACTAGAGATGGGGTTTTGCCATGTTGGTCAGGCTGGTCTCAAACTCTTGACCTCAGGTGATCCACCTGCCTTGGCCTCCCAAAGTGCTGGGATTAGAGACAAGCCACTGCACCTGGCAGGGACAGTGCTCATCTTTAAACAACCACTCAATGTTCTTTGGAAGAGTTTGGACCCTACACTGAGAGAAGGGAGGAGAGGAATGCCCTGTGGGGGTGATTCTCCACCCTGCTAAGTGGTCCTGGGGAGGAGAGGCCTCCCTGAGTGGCTGATGTCTTTATCGGGAGGAAACCCAGCCATTGACCACAGCCACAGAGCCACCTTCCAAGAGGACAGGGCTAACTGCCTCCAGGTTCTCACCCTCGGCCAGAAGCTGGAGGTCAAAGGACAGACATTAGCATGATGCCTCAGGGACTGGTGCTGCCTGAGTCCAGCGGCTCTCAGGGGCAGAGCCCTGGGGAAAGCTGAGAAGGAGGCAGAGTGACTGAGTCACAGAGCAGCCCTGTCCCCGCATCACCTCCCTCCTAGATCTGGGCCTTACTACACTCTCCCAGCTCCTGCTTGGACATTCTGGGCACTTGAGGCTTTCTTTTCTCCAAGATGTTCTCACTCACATCAAACCGTGACATCGAGTTTCATGTGACTGGGCATGACAGCGGGGCTCTTCCTGCACTAGTTCTGACATGGCAAAGGACAGAAATCAGAAGGCAGAAGTGAGTCTGGGACTGGGCCCTCGTTCCCTGGCTGTGCACAGATTATACAGTGGGAATGCAAGAACATCTGTCTCGGGATCCGTGGATGCTTTCACCCACTTTACAAAATATGGATAGGACAATAACTTGGTGAAGGTTTGGTGAGGAGGTTTCCACGGTGAGAGGTGTTGCTGAGCTACGTACCCGAGGGGAGGAGGGCCCTGGGGCTTCCTGTCTGGAGTCAGTGTTGTCTAAGTGTCAACAGTGAGAAGACCTCAACTGAAGAGGCTGCACACCTGCACATATGCCCAGAGGCTAGGCAAGGGGTTGCAGGAGACTCCTCGATCAGAGCTGCAGTGCTTGTGTGGGTGAAGGGAACTTCAGGAGAGAGGGGCCCAGCCCAGCAGGGAACCCAGGAGAACCCACAAAAACAGTCCCAAAAGCTAGAGCCAGTTTTAAGCTTCTCCAAGCTCTCTAACCAATAAGAACCCCTAATTTCAACCCTGGCAAGTGGTAAAACAGCAGCTCCTGGGTGTGGTGGGAAAGAGAACGGGGTGCTGTAGAAAGCAGAGGGACGTGTGGGGCCCACCTCACGTGCTTCCAGCTTGAGTGGAACGAAGCTGGAAGAAAGGAGAAAAATAATGCGGTCAGAATGGAGGCCAGAATGTTTCATTACTCACGATTTTTATGATTATTATACTTTTTTTTTTTGAGACGGGGTTTTGCTGTTGACCAGGCTGGAGTAAAGTGGCACAATCTTGGCTCACTGCTAGCTCAGCCCACTGGGTTCAAGAAACTCTTTTGCCTCAGCCTCCCAAGTAGCTGGGAGTATAGGCACCCGCCATCACCCCCAGCTAATTTTTGTATTTTTAGTAGAAACAGAGTTTCGCCATGTTGGCCAGGCTGGTCTTGAACTCCCGACCTCAGGTGATCCGCCCGCCTCGGCCAGCCTATTATGCACTCTAATGTCTGAGTGGACTGTATCTGTAACTTACAGTAACTATAAGGCTATCCGCGAAGACTGGATGACAAAGCAATGGGATGGGCACAGGTTTTTTTCTAGGGGCAGGGGAAGATTTCTCCCACTGAACGCCTTTTAAAGTAATGGGACATTTGAAGAAAAAAAATTAAAGTTGCTTTGTGAGCATAAATCATGTGACATGCTTGTTTAACGTATCAGTTACTTACAGAAAAAACGATCCATGGAAATGTGAGGACTCCAGTATCTTTTTAAAAAACTTTTATTTTAGGTTTGGGGGTAAAAGTACAGGTTTGTCACATAGGTAAACTCGTGTCACGGGGGTTTGTTGTACGGATTATTCATCACCCAGGTATCAAGCCTAGTCTCCAATAGTTTTTTTTCTGCCCCTTCCTTCTCTCACCCTCCACCCTCAAGTAGGCCCCAGTATGTATTGTTCTCTCTTTGTGTTTATGAGTTCTTATCATTTAGCTTCCACTTATAAGTGAGAACACGTGGTCTTTGGCTTTCTGTTCCTGTGTTAGTTTGCTAAGAATAATGGCCTCCAGTTCCATCCATGTTCCCGCAAAAGTCATGATCTTGTTCTTGTTTATGGCTGCATAGTATTCCATGGTGTCTATGTACCACATTTTCATTATCCAGTCTGTCATTGGTGGGCATGTAGGTTGATTCCTCGTCTTTGCTAAGATGAATAGTGCTGCAATGAACATTTGTGCATATGTCTTTATGATAGAATGACTTACAGTATTTTTATTTTCTAGATGATGAAACCAAGTTCGGACAAGACAAGTGACTTGTAGAACACACACAGCAATGTGGAGGTGGCACTGTAGAGATCCCAGGCCAGGGCCTTCCATTTGATGTTCTCTCTCCTTCCAGAAGATCCATACTTACTTCATGAGTAGATGTCCACTGAAGTAGGGTTTCTCAAACTGGCTTGAAGGTAACAATTACCTGAGCCACGTATTAAAAAATGGAGACTCCAGAGTTACTGAAGCAGCATGTATAGGGTGGGGCCCAGGAATCCGTATTCTTAGGTTTGAGTCTTACCATCTGGCCTTCTGGAAAATGATGCAAGAAGAAACTTCTTTGGGAGGATTTCAGTCTGGAGGCAGCAGGGGAGGAGAGTGGTCTTGCAGAGCCTGTGGCCTCATCTGGTGCCCATGACAAGAGTGGCTCTGGGTTCTGCGCCTGGAGGCAAGCAGGCGAGGGGGCAGGAGGAGGGGGAAGCCTGAGACCAGCCAAAGGCACATGGTGTGAGCCTGGGTGGGACGGAGCCAGTAAAGCTGTCAGAATGGGGGGGCCTTAAAGGTCATTTGTCTAGTAGAGGCTGGAGTTGGGCACTGACAGTCACCAGATATAATGTGCCAGGAAATGGATCTCTCACTTCCCCACGAGGCCAGGGGTCTCTGCTCTATCTGAAAGGCTCCCTGTTCTCAGTGACTTTCGCCTCACTGCCTGGATGAATGCTGGCAGGAAACACCAGCTGCGGCTGGCACCAGAACATGTAATTAACCATCGACTGCCCCCTGCTCCTTGCTCGGCCCCCTTAGGAGTACAAGTTAATTGAGTGGGGCCTAAGCACCGACTGATCTCAATTTCTCTGATGCAATTAAGCCTTCTCCAATCATTTATTAGCTCATGAAATTGACACAGCAGGTTAGCAGTCCCAGGGAAGAGGTAGTTTTTTCCTTGTTACCTGTCTTCCTGGATTGCTGATAGAAGGAAATGGGGAAGGGGTTCCCCTTACCTTATTGTACATATGCCCATGACAAAGTCCTGACCCCCAGGATGAGGGTTTGAAGAACTGGTGACTACATGGGTCCCCTTACCCTAGACAGGGAACTAGAGCAGCAAGGAGTGCACTGTTTGTGAAGAGGCTTCTCTAGGAGATATAAGACTCCTGCAAATCTTCGAGAAAAGACCTCCAAGAATCCCAGTGTAACAGTAGGCAATGGAGAGGTGGTTTATGAAAGGGGCAACCCTAAAGGCTCACAAGAAAAGGAAAAGATGAACGAACTCATTAGTAATTCAAGAAATAGAAGCTGAAGCCACAGTGAGCTATCACTTTTTACCTCAGTGTTGGCAGAAGTCAGGAGCAGGATAATGCCAAGCATTGGTACAGATGCGGGGATCACAGCAGCACTGGTGTGGGCATAGCTGGGGCAGCCTCTGACAGAGTGACCTGGCACCACTTAGTCATAGCAACTACACACATGGCCCAGGAAACAGCAATTCTGCTCCTGGTTCAATGTCCCCAAAATTTCTGAACACAGCCATAACAGGTCATATGTGGAGATGTTTGTGACCGTGGCGGTTTTTATGATGGCAGGGAATTGGAGGCGACCTCAGTGATCATCACTGGGGCGTGGACCCGTAAGCTGAGGTAGAGGCTGCCGCGCAGGAGAACGCACCTGCTGAAAGCAGAGGACCAGGTGTGGTACCACGGCACACAGCAACGAGGAGAGAGCTTGGCACAGTGCCAAGTGAAACCGCAAAACAGAACCACCAAGCATGAGAGGAGTGACAATTCTGCTGACACGGATTTAAACAACGAGCATACAGATCAACAATTCACATTTTCAAGAATACATACCAAAAAATGTTGGCTGCCTACGGAAGAAGGCAAATGAAGTGGGAGTGAGAATAAAAATAAATAATATGTGACAGACCTTGCACAGACCAATCATGCATGATACCGTGCTATGATCTGAAGAATACAACTAACTTAGTCTTCTGCATCTGAAGTCCAACTCAAACAAAAAGAGAAAAGAAAGGGTGCTTTCACCTCCCCCAGGGAGCCTTCCAGGATTGACTTAATGCTGCACATTTTTGTTTGGCCTTCCTTAGGCCTATGTGTCCTCTGGTATTGATACACGGGTGTCCTGTGGGTATATTTTGCTTTCTTCTTTACAGTATAGACCATTTGAGGGCACAGACTTGGAATCACGAGTGTCTGTTAAGCTCCACTCCAGCTGCCCGCCTGGTGTCTGCACATTCTGGATGCTGGAGTGACCAGTTTTAAGGGGGAAGCTGCTTTGCACAGAGTGCTGTCCCCACACAGAGCCTTCCATCCTGCTGTGCCTTGCTGTGTACAGTGGAAAGAACCCTAGGCCAGGAGTTCCAAGATTTGGGTTTAAATCCCATTTTCCACACTAATTACCTGGGTGAATTTGGAGAATTAATGACCTCCTTGAGGCTCATCTGCAAAACGGAGATAAATAACACACCTGTCTCTACAGGGTGAGGATTACCTGGGAAAATGGGGGGAGGATTGCCTGGGAAAATCACACTGCCTTCTAAGTAGGATTGATGATGTCTCAAGAGCCTCAGGGCCCCTACAGTTAGCCCTCTGAACTGCTCCCCGGACAGGTGGTCTCCATGCTCACTCATCTCTGGGTGAGTCTGGCTGTGCTGGGGTTTGGGAGTGGGCCTGGGGAGAGCTGTGCGGGTGTGGAGTGGCAGGCAGATCAGGGAGGGTGGGGTGAGGAAGAGAGATGGGCCCTAAAAAACAGCTGAGGCTAGGGGTTTGGCTGGGTCTCCTGGCCAGTTAAAAATTCCAGCAGTCAAGTGCTGCAAAAGGCTTCCAGGAATTGGGAGGTATATCTTATTTAATTCCAAGTTTTTCTGGTGGTATCTCCTCAATGTGAGTGATATTTTTCTTCTCTGTGGCAATCAGATGAAGGGGCTGAGTGCCCACCTGGGTGCATATCCATGGTACACAGAAGACACTCGCAGCAAGAAAACTTCAGTGGAGGGAGAAGTTTAGAGCCAGAGGTGACCACGAGAATAGCAGCCCTGAGCCCTATAATGGGGGTCTGAGAAAGCCCTATCCAGACCCTGCAGAACGTGTGACCCCAGCTCACATCTGAGTTACGCCTGAGGTAAGGTGTGTGAAAATGAGTTTGCTGTTCCTCCTCTCTTTCATTCTATCCTCGATGGGCTGCTCAGAACAGAACATGACCCTCAGGCTCCTGATCAGGACCTTGACTGGACCTTGTCTGGCTGGGCCTTCGTGTCTCAGCATCCTTATGGAAACTCTGTTATTCCCGTCACTTAACCTTCATCTACTACTTACTGAGCACTAAGGAGAGTGCCCGGCATGGAGCCCAGCCCCAGGGACACCAAGGAGCAGAATGCCCTCAAGGAGCTCATAGGAGAGAACAGGGAGAGAAAACATGGCCTGTCCTCTGCTTTCAGGACCCCCAGTGTCCAGGCCACCTGTGGAAGGCTTAGGGTGACTCTGTACTCTCTGTCAGACCACCATGGTGCGTGGAGTGCACAGACACCCCGGAATAGGCATCCCCATAAGGCTTGTTCAGTGCTTGGGATTACAAATAAATATTTGGGGCAGATAAACAGAGGCGCCCTGCTCCTCCCAGCCAAGGGCTGTCTCTGGGGTGCTGCCTGCACCCCGGATGCCTGTCAAGGGCAAGGCTGAGTGGACCCCTTCCCTGATTGGGGTGACACAGAAACAGGCTTCTCTGCATGTTCCTTCAGTAAAAACTGTGCTGATCATGGAAGAAGAGTGGGCACAGGTCTGTGGGAACCCTGTACTGGAGGAGCCTGAGAACCTGGCTGTGCGGCTCTTGCGCTGGGGAGGGGCTGTGCCTTTGGTCTAAAGCCCCACAGCACACTGTTTCATGTCTGCCTTACTCACCAGTGAATCTTTAGTCTTAGAAAATAGTAGACGCTCAACACATATCTGTCAAATGCAGAAACTAGTATCTAGGGCATGCCCCATTTCTAGGAAGTCTTCCTTGCCACCGTTCCCCACCCCGTGCACCAGTCTCTGCTGCTGAGTGTCACACAGTACCTCAAGCTCCACCTGCTCCAGCTCCCAGCCCTTTCCGATCCTTCCGGGTCGCTCTCCCTGAGAACCTCAGTTTTGTCTACTGTCCATGTGACACAATGGGACTTAGTTACATGTCATTTTAGACGACTGGGCAATTTTATGCAGGTAACGCTAGTCTCTGGAGCTCTTGAGGTTCTGATCACAGGTCTGTCCGCTCTGCTTCGGAGAGGCTGGTGCTGAGGCCAGTAAACGTGTTAAGGATTTGGTTCACCTTGGACTTGGTTTTTTTCCATTTCTGCCTTTCATAACAATGTTCATTAACAGCTCCCAGAGTTTTCCCAGGCTTCATCTTGTTTGTCTTCTAGGCATGGCAGGTTCTGATTCCTCTTACTTCACATAAAATATTAAGTTTAAGAAGGCCATGTGATTTGGCCAAGGTCACATGACTATTTCCGGGACACCCTGCTGCCACTCTTCTTCCACGACCAGAGTAGTTCTTGCTATGCATGGCACATGCCAACTGGCCCATCTCCATGCCACCGTGGCTCTTCTAACTCCAGATGCAGTGGTCTTTCCTGGCCTAACAAAGCGGCCTCAATTGCTGGCCATTCACAGGAGGCCTGGGGACACCACGCCTAGCCTAGCGTTGTGGGATAGAGCTTCACTTGTGACGAGTCTGTTGTGTTGCATTTTATGACTTGGATTTCTCCCCATCTGTCCTTGATTGTTTGGAGGGTGCTCTGAGAGTCCCTGCACAGCAGGCCTGCAGCTCAGTGACTGCTAAACAGACTGGTTAGGAAAGGCAGAAGCGTCTGTAGGGTTTGTTTCACTTCTTTAGCGAGATGTCAGCAGACTGGAAGAAATCCAATAACAACACAGGCCACTGAAGGGACAGAGCTTGATTTCTGAGGCAGATGGAGATAAGGAGGGCACCGCACTAGGCTGACAAGAGGCCTGGAGGGAGATAGCTGTAAAGACTGGCCACGGAGCCCAGAGTCCTCACACTCAGAGTGGCACGAAGCGGGAGGCTTGCAAAGGGGTTTCCAAGAGGTACAGGATTGAAGTAGGTAGATTAAATGATACCAAAGAAACTTTAGACCAAGTCCAAGATGAATTTCACAGAAGCATACACACGAGTGCAACAGAGAGGTTTGGAAACTGTCATGAAGGGAGGCTTGGGGAACATTTCCAAGGCACTCTCCTCTCTTTTCCTCCATCCCAGAGGTCCTGGCCTATTTATCCCACCAGTAGCATCCGACTGGGCCAGGCTAATGCTTGTTCAGAATGGGACAAGGCAGCTTGTGGGTTAGGAGGCCTTAAAAACATGCCAGGGTTACTCCAGAATCCTCAATCACATCAGAGAAAATATTCTAAGATGGGCAAAAGGACTGTGAAAAGCCCAGGGGTGGTGATAAAAGCGGCAGCAGCCCTGCTGAGGGTGCAGGTGGAGGCAGGGCCGCATGGAAGCCACCGGAGGGGCGGTCCAGAGGCGGCTCCTGAAATAAGAGCGACCCAGGCAAACCACACGGGGCAAGCCCAGCGTGAGGCACAGCGGAGCCTGCAGAGGAAGGATCCCACCAGATCAGAACAGAACGATGCCCTCAGCCACAGAGACGGGACCTTCCACCCTCACTTAGAGAGCTGGAATGCGACATTCACATCCAAACACATGCCTTATATTCTTTTGAGATGGAGTCTGGCCCAGGCTGGAGTGTAGTGGCACGATCTCGGCTCACTGCAACCTCCGCCTCCCGGGCTCAAGCGATTCTCATGCATCAGCCACCCAAGTAGCGGGCATTACAGATGCCTGCCACCACGCCTAACTTTTGTATTTTTAGTAGAGACAGAGTTTCGCCACATTGGCCAGGCTGGTCGCAAACTCCTGAGCTCAGATAATCTGCCTGCCTCGACCTCCCAAAGTACTGAGATGACAGGTGTGAGCCCCCGCGCCCGGCCATGCCTTATATTCTTAATAGTTACACACGCGCATGCTTAAGTCAACTGCACATCAGCACATACAATTCCTATTCCACATACGGGTTTAGTAATTCTCAGCTCATTCTTTGGGTGTCTTTGTGAAGGTCCAAATACAGCTTCTAGAAGCTGACTTAGTTGACTATTAGAGTCAGTATTCTGAGAGAGCAAAACTAAGGAAACAACATCTGTATCCCAACAAGCCTCTGTTTAGATTGTATTTTTTTGATTGAGAGATAAAAGTTATATATATATATATATAAAATGATGTACAACATGAAGTTTTAATATATGCACACACTGTGGAATGGCTAAATCAAGCTAGTTATATGCATGGCCTCACATACTTTGTTTTTTTAAAGTGAGAACACTTAAAATGTACTCTCTTGGCAATTTTCAAGTATATAATAGATTGCTGGGAAATACAGTCCCCAGGCTGTACAACAGATCCTTGAACTTATTACTCCTATCTTGATAAATCTTATTTCCTTTTTTTGAGATGGAGTTTCACTCTGTCACCCAGGCTAGAGTGCAGTGGTGTGATCTTGGCTCACTGCAACCTCCACCTCCCAGGTTCAAGCAGTTATCCCACCTCAGCCTCCCAAGTAGCTGGAATTACAAGCATGCACCACCACGCCCAGCTGATTTTTTGCATTTTTAGTAGAGACAGGGTTTCACCATCTTGGCCAGGCTGGTCTCGAACTCCTGACCTCAAGTGATCTACCTACCTCGGCCTTCCAAAGTGCTGGGATTAGAAGTATGAGCCATCGCACCTGGCTTGTGGGAGTCGCTCCAGCGTAGAGACCCCCAAGAGTGTCTCCGCCATAATGGAGTTAGACCCCAGAAGCATTTCCCCCCTCTGGAGGCAGTCGAGCTATGGGAAAGTAGGAACTAAGGATGAGAAGTAAAGTAAGAGAACTATTTTGACCTCCTAGTTGCTTACACAATGGCCTGGTGACGGCTATGTGGTGTTACTAAGACATTGTGTTTTATCCTGGTTCCTGCCTTGGACTAGTTTTATGACTCTGTTCACCAGGCACTGCTTGAACCCTGTGATTATTCATGTGATTCTTTAAGATGACTGCTCTTAAAATTTATGGTGGGACCAACCTTTAAAAGAATGATACC
>PVKV010036904.1:0-15242 GCA_004027835.1 Alouatta palliata
CCATCCATTTTATAAAATAAAATCTCAATATTTTAGCAATGCCACATCCATACCAGTACATATAGTCCCAGTGGTGGGACAGGCAATCCTGCCATTTTGGGGAATAACTGTTGTTAAACAGATATAGTTTCTTTTTTACTATGAAACAGTACATGGACACTTTGTCCACATGTTGCGAAACAATTCACTGTTAAAAACTTTCTCAGTTTCTAACAGCCAGCTTTGGACCAGTTCTCTAATGTACCTTCTTTCCAACTTTTCCTCTGTTCTGGTTGTTTGGGAGATGATGGAGGTGCTTTCAAGAGAAGTTATCTTTAATTGAAATTGAGATGAGCTGTAATAAAATCCAGTTTAAGAGAAGTTCAGAAGAAACAGCTTGCAAATTTCTTCCATTTCCCTCCTTGGAAATGACCTCATGGTTTCCTAGTCCTCTGTATTTCCTTACCAATATTTACAGCTATGGAATGATAACCTGCGGCATTCCCTTTACTTTCTATAATGCTGTCCCACTTTATACAAATGTGAATTAAACAAATGTAAGAGACCATAATATAAAAAGTAATCAGTTCTCAATTTATGCACAACATTTGAGATGACATAAATCCAAATATTTTCAGATTTCTTCAAAAATTGCATAATTGCAGAGGTAGTAGACTGAATGAATGGTGAACTGTGCTTCTGGCAAGGCCACATAGTGAAGCTTCTAGCAAGAAAATACTCTCCTTTTTCAGTATGTGAATTATACACTTGTTTATGTGCATGGCATCTGTTAGAGGTCAATCACTATTTTTCTATTATTTAACCATCCACTATTATTATAATTTAAAATTATTTGTATCCACTATCAATGTAATGCAAGCATTCATTAAATGAGGGTATCAGAAGCAATGCTAAAATCATACCTCAAAATCAATTACTTTGGAAAAGAAGTTAAAAGTAAATGAACAAAATTGCAAATAAAGGCAAAAAACTGCCATGGTATACTGCGCTGTTAATGTGGAAATAAATGACATGAGAAATATTAGAAATAATGCTGAAAAAATTAAAAGCATAAATATATAATGCAATGGTTAATGATTTATGTGCCCTGCGAATACATCCACATTATATTTATAATATTTAGTTCTTTGAAGCATGTGAGTTTTTAATTAGATATCTTTTATTTAAAGATACAGCCAAATCCCATGTAAATAAGAAAATAAACCTGAAACGCATTTTACAATAATACGTTTCTTTCCTTGTGGTTTTTCTGATGATAAATGATCGCACTTGTTACATTGGAAAATTCTAAAAAGGGTAAAGATGAAAAAAGTCACCTAGAATCTCAACATTTAATGGCCAACTGCACTAGCATTTTGGCAGTTTCTCCAGTTTAAAAATTTTCTCTATATTTTTATACAGTTTATATAAAACATAATGCACCTTTGTATCTTAATTTTTTTACGCTTAAATGAAGATGTATCAAGACACTAAGAACTAACTATGGACATTATAAAGACTGCACAATATCTCATCATATGATTATAACATATTTGATTAATACTACCCCTAATGTTACAGCCCAATGTATTCTTGCCTGCTGGCCCTCAAAAAACAATACCTTGAAAACAGCAGGTGTTACAGCAAAGAAAGAGTTTGATTATCACAAGGCCAGCCAAGCAAAAGGAGAGGTGAAATTTCAAATCTACCTTCCCAAGAATTCAGAGGCTAGGGTTTTTAAGAATAATTTGGTGGGCTGGGGCCTGGGGAACTGAAAAAATTGGCTGAGAATGAAAGCACAGGAGTGTCTAAACTGTCTTTGCATAGCTGAGTCAGTTCCCAGGAGAGGGTCTCAGGACCAGGCAACATCTCTCCGTCTGCTGAAATGCTTAATCTGAAAAATATCTGATAGACCAGTTCTTTAGGTTTCACAATACTGAAGTTATCTGGGAGTAGTTGGGTTAGTTATAAATCTTGTGACCCCTGTTACATGGCTCTGGGGCAATAAGCAAAGTATAGAAAAGTAAGTTAGGCAGTACCAGGTCATTGTTTAACTATGCCTATTCTTCAGCAAAGTTCAAGCCCTTACCGTGTAAGTCTAACCTTGTGATCTTTTGTTAGTATTTACAAATACAGTTTCCATTTTTGAACAAGGGTATCAGTTCAGAAAAAAAACTATTATGGCCTCCACACAAGAAGGAGCAAAAGCAATTCAGCCTGGTAGAAGCAAGATGGACTCAGTTATGTCACATTTCCCTTCCTACTATAATTTTTGCAAAGGCAGTTTCAGTCATACTAAATATTTAGGTACTTTCCCAGTTTTGCCATCATAAATAATTCAGTGATGAGTATATTTGCATATGAATTTTATTGCTAGTTTGAATTACTTTTCTTTGGGGAGGTTTCCTAGAAAAATAATTAAGTCAAATTGTTTTGTTTTGTTTTTTAATTTTTGAGACCAAGTCTCACTCCATCACCCAGCCTGGAATGCAGTGGTGTGATCTCAGCTCACTGCAACCTCTGCCTCCCAGGTTCAAGAGATTCTCTTGCCTCAGCCTCCCAAGTAGCTGTAATTACAGGCACGTGCCACCACACATGGCTAAGTTTGGTATCTTTTAAGCAGAGACAAGGTTTTGCCATATTGGCCAGGCTGGTTGCAAAGGCCTGACTTCAAGTGATCCACTTGCCTCTGCCTCCCAAAGTGCTGGGATTACAAGACTGAGTTGCCACACCTGGCCTCAAATAGTATTTTTTTTTTTTAATATTACCAATTTTATTCTCAAAAAAATCTTTTAATTCATTCAATATCTCTTAATTCATATTATTTATTATTTGTAAATGGGGTATGTTTCCTGTGTTTACTAGTTAATTAATTATATTTCCTACTTTGTAAACGCCCATATATGTCCTTTGCTCATTTCTCCAGAGCCATTAACATTTTTCCTGCCAATATGTGTGAATTCTATATATTTTAAGTCTATTAAACCATAAGCTACCACATTTGCCATTTCCTTTTTCTTTCCTTCTTTTTTTTTTAATATATGTATATATTTTATTGCACTTTAGGTTCTGGAGTACATGTGCAGAACATGCAGGACTGCTGCATAGGTACATACATGGCAATGCGGTTTGCTGCCTCCTTCCCCCTGCATATTTGCCATTTCTATGCCTTAACTTTTATATTTTTAAATAAGAAAAAAATCAATCATAATGTAGCATATAATGAAGGTGGTGTCCTAAATCTCTTACTTCCCTAAATTGGTTATGCTACCTTTTCAAAACATTTCTGATTATTCTCATCTGTTTGTCCTTTCAAATAATTCCTAGAATCTTAAAATTCTGATAGAAAACAAAATCCATTGGGATTTTGATTGTAATTATATTAAGCTTATAAATTTGGTTTCTAATTAGTTTAATTTTCCAGTTCCCTAAAATGGTAGCTATTTCTTTTTCATTTGAGATATCTGCCTCAGTTATGTTTTAGTCTGTATTTTAAAACAGACAGACAATGGCTTCAATTTCTTCTTGTGGACCCTCATGGGTTGCAGTTAGATGGCAGCTGAAGCTGGAGTGCAGGCTCTGCTAAGCTGATTATCTATAATGGTTTCCTCACTGGTAAGTCAGGCTTGTCAGTATTCCTCCCATGGCCTCTCCCTCCAACAGAGTAGCCTGGATTTCTTATCTGGTGGCTCAGAGCTTAAAAGATGGAGACAATCTTAAAGCTAGGCTTAGAACTGGCACACAGTACTTTTGTCATGTTCTACTGATCGCCTCAACTTGAGATGGAGGAATCCTCACCCTCAATGGGGAGTGCCTTCTGCCAACAGGAAGGTCTGCCATCTTTGGAGATAAACTGCCACATTTTCTTTTCTTGATCTTGGTGAAATTTTCCTCATTAAAGAATTTGAATTTGTGTTGCTAATAATAATTTGTATGCTTTTTTCTTTTGTAATTTATTAACTGCTTAGTGCTGATGTGAAGGAAAGCTAATGTCTTATTCATTCTAATTTCTTCTCAGTTTAATATCTTGGTTCTCTTAAATAGATAATTATACTATTGGAAAGTAAGTTGTGTTTTTATCTTCTTTATCAACAGTTAAATCTCCTATTTCGATCTCATGTCTACTGCCCTGGTTAAGACTTCCAGAGCAACGCTAATAGGAAGCAGCCTTGTTTTGTTTCTGTTGCATAACTTGTAAAGTACAAATATACTCAAGTTACAAACTGGACATCTTTAAATTAAGATACATATTTCCCAGAGCAATATTAAGCCACTTTTATGTGTTGATGCCATACAAATGAATAGAAAGTGGGTTCTTACTCCAGATAAATTGGATTCAGGGAGGGGACAAGTACACCAGATGAGGAAGAAAGTGTCTAATATATTTTAGATATTGCAATATTTTTTCCCTGAAATCTATCTACATCCAAAAATAAATCATAAGCATAAAACATTCTCATGACTCCAATAAACAGCTAATATCTCAAAAAAATATAAAATATCATAAACTTCAGCAATTTCTCCTTTCTTCCCAAGTTTGACTATACCGGTGCAAAGAATCACTTTAAGTATACAAATAGGTATAAGACGACGGCTCTTGTACTCACGTGTGGCTGATAATCATATGGCGGAGCATAATCTTCTGAGTACCTTGTCGGTGCACATCTAAAGGGATAAATGAATGTTTGAGAAAAGAATGACTTCAAAAAGAAAAATATTTTAAATTTTTATTGGTATATACTTTACATGAAATAAAAACATTTCAGGAAGGATTGGCCCTAATCAAAATTTAAAACCCCACAACTGTCCCAGCCTCTGTGTAAGTATTACCCACCATCAGCAGGGTACCCCCTACTTCAATTTCAGCAGTCTCCCTTATCCTTCGGGAATATGTTCCAAGACCCCCAGTGAATTTCTGAAGCCTCTGATAGCACTGAATCCAATTGCTGTCAATTAGAACACACTTCCGTTCATGTTTTCTACCAGCAAATGTAGTGCCTTTTTCGTCTTAGCTAAGCACTTACTTATCAAGCACTATGACCTTCGCTTTTGCAGTTTGAGATACAACAGCAAAACTTGTATGAATTTCTCTTTCCTTCTTCATAATTGCAAGGATAGAAGATTTGTTCTTAACATAGGTCTTAGCAACCTCAGCATACAATTTTTTCTCTTTTTAAGTTGAGAACTTTCATCTTTAAGCACCTAAAGTGCTTAAAGGAAGCACTTTACAGCTTCTCTTTAGTATATCTGAATGCCTGCACCACTACTCTTGCACTCTAGAGCCATTATCAAGTAAAATAAGGGTTACTTGAACACAAGCACTGCAATATCATAACAATCTAATAACGAAGAAGGCTATTAAGTGACTAACAGGCAGGAACAGTAGACAGCGTGGAGCCACTGGACAAAGGGAGGATTCATGTCCTGAACTGGATGAAGCCAGATGGAACAAGATTTTGTGGTGCTACTCACAGCCATGTGCAATTTAAAACTAACACATTGTTCATTTCTGAAATTTTCCGTTTAATATTTTCAGACTGCAGTTGACCTTATGTAACTGAAACTGTGGAAAACAAAACTGTGAATAAGGGGAGACTACTATACTTCCAGTTTAGCCCTACCTGCTACTCTCCTGTACTAATGATATTTGTGGCTACCCAGGCTCAAGTCCCTGAGCTCAGGAGCTCTGCATTCCAAGGATTCTCCTTATCACCAACCTCCTGTCTCTATGGGCTTTTGACCCACATTCTCTGCTAGGTGACAGCTGAAGAATAATGGAGGTCAGCCAGATAGACTGAGATTACATAGCATCCCCAATCTCCACCCCATTAAACACACAGAAATGCTGGATGACATACATCCACGCCCGTCCCCCAAAGTCTACAAGTAGAGCCAAGCCCAAAAGGGAAAGCCTGAGGTGCTAGAAGAGGATATTCATTACAATGGGAAACCATAAACTGATGTGAAGTTTGAACCACACATCTAGAGCAATAGACTTGGCCTTAGGTTCACAGGAGTCGGAGAGCTTAACTCCAACTATAGCCAAGAATCTGCAAAGGCTAGTCTGTATAAAAGAAACCACAGAAACCTCAGCTATCAGTCCAGAGAAACTTGCAAGAAAGTTTCTCTCTGTTTCAGTTCAGGGTGGGGAAAAAATTATTCTCTTATGAGAAATTAAAACCCCACTTCTATTCCTGGCAATATCATGGGACTGGATGGTCAAAGAAACTCCTCTGAGTATTCCATACCAAAAAAACTGGCTAAAAGGAAATTTTAAAAAGTTTTAATGCATGGCTGAGCTGGTGAGAAAGAAACAGAATCCCACAAGAATCACAAAATAACAAATCCAACTTAGATGGGCGATTGGATACCCTGGTGGTAACCACCAATTCTTGCCAGACTCTCAGGGTGTGATTTCCTGAGGAGTAGCAGCAGAGCACCTGGGAATGGAAAAGTGAATACTTGGGTCCCACCACAAAACAACAAAGTTAGAAACTCTAGGGGTGGAACCCAGCAGTACATATCTTAGCAAGCCTTCCAGGTGATTTTGATGCCAACCAGAGTTTGAGTACTGATGATTAAGATAACAAAATTTAGAAAGGTAACTTTCAAACCATCAAATTGAGTTTTTTTCTTTTTTAAAGACAAATCTAATAGAAGTCAGAAAAGGAGAATAAAAGGAACAGGGGACATGGTTTCTGCTCATAAAACAAATTAGACTCATAAAAATACAATTAAATATCTTAGTAATTTTAATAAAAGTAAAGGTGTTGAATCTATGAATGAAAATATTTTCTCAGACTTACATTGAATATCAAACTGTACTAAAAAAAAGACAAACAAACAAAGAACTCCTACTTGCCATGTTTGGTGGCATGTGTCTACAGTCCCCGTTACTCGGGAGGCTGAAGCAGGAGAGCCAACTGAGCCTAGGAGTTCTGAGCTATAGTGCTGTATGCCAATCGCATGTCCACACTAAGTTCAATATCAGTATGGTGACCTCCCAGGAGCAGGACCACCAGATTGCCTAAGGAGGGGTGAACCAGCCCAGGTCAGAAAGTGGGCAGCATCAAAACTCCAGTGCTAGCTGGCTCAGTAGCTTGCACCTGTACTCCCAGCTACTCAGGAACCTGAGGCAGGAGGATCCCTTAAGGCCAAGAGTTTGAGGCTAATGTGAGCTATAGCAGCACCAGCCCAGGTGACAAAGAGAGACCCTGTCTCTAAAACAAAAACAATTTTTAATGACCAACTACCTGCTTTTATACCTAAAATAAAATTACTTTCAAAGAAGCTTGAAAGTAAAAGTATATAAAGATATACACCAATGCATGGAAATTAAAAAATATACTTCTCAGTGACCAGTGGGTTAATGAAAAAAATTAAGAAAGAAATTGAAAAATGTCTTAAAAGAAATGACAATGAAAACACAATGTACTAACACTTAAAGGATACAGTGAAAGCAGTACTAAGAGGGAAATTTATAGCTATAAGTGCCTACATCAAAAAAGAAGAAAAACCTCAAATAAATAACTTGTTGATGCATCTTAAAGAACTAGAGAAGCAAGAGCAAACTGAACTCAAAATTATTAGAAGAAATGAAATAATAATCAGAGCAGAAATAAGTGAATTTGAAAAGAAGTAAATATACAAAAGATCAAATCTTTTTAAAGTTGTTTTTTTCAAAAGATAAACAAAATTGACAAACCTTCAGCCAGACTGAAAAAAAGACAGAAGACCCACATAAATAAAATCAGAGATGAAAAGGAGATATTATAACTGATACTGCAGAAATTCAAAGGATCATTAGTGGCTACTACAGAAAACTATATGCCAATAAATTGGAAAATCTAGAAGAAATGGGTAAATTCCTAGACACACACAACCTACCAAGATTGAACCATGAAGACATCCAAAACCTGAACAGAACAGTTGACAGAGCAGGAGCATTGACACCTTGGATAAGCACCATCATTTTAAAGTTCACCTTGATCAAAAACCACCTAAATCTGAAGGGCATCAGCCTAATGGCTAAGGTGAGTATGATAAACCACAAATGACATCTCCAAACAGAAACATTCCAATAATGAGATAAACCCCTCCAAAACCAGAGAGACGTCAGCCCCAAGATAACCTCTCCTCCTACCAGAGGCTTTTCAACCCCTGCAATAAACTTCTCCCCCACACAGAAACATTCCAGACCTGTGATAAGTTCTCTCACCATGAACCTTTAAATACTTTTAGTCTGTAAGAGAGAATATTCCTGACTGAAATCAGCCAGAAGCCCTTATCTGGTTTATTCTCCCAAATAAACCTGTCTTTGACTGTTGAGCCTCTTTTTCTGTTTCTTTCCTCTTTCTTTAACTCTTACACTAATAACAAGTAACAAGATCAAAGACATAATAGAAAGTCTCCCAGTAAAGAAAAGTCCCGGACCCGAGGGCTTCACTGCTGAATTCTATCAAACATTTAAAGAACTAATACCAATCCTACTCAAACTATTCAAAAAAATAGAGGCAGAAGGAATACTTTCAAACTCATTCTAAGTGGCCAGTATTACCCTGATTCCAAAGCTAGACAAAGACATATCAAAAAAAGAAAACTACAGGCCAGTATCTCTAATGACTATTGATGCAAAAATCTTCAATAATATACTAGCAAACCAAATTCAACAACACATTAAAAAAAGCATTCATCATGACTGAGTGGGATTTATCCCAGAGACACAAGGATGGTTCAACATATGCAAATCTATCAATGTGATACATCATATCAACAGAATGAAGGATAAAAATTATACACTCATTTCAATTGATGCAGAAAAAGTATTTGATAAAAGTTCAACATCCCATCATGATAAAAATCCTCAAAAAATTGGGTACAGGAAGAATATACTTCGACATAATGAAGCCATATATGACACACCCACAGCTAGTGTTATACTGAATGGGGAAAAACTGAAAGCCTTTCCTCTAAAACCTGAAATACAACAAGGATGTCCACTTTCACCACTGTTATTCAACACAGTACTGGAAATCTTAGCTAGAGCAATCAGACAAGAAAAAGAAATAAAGGGGATTCAAATTGGAAAGGAAGAAGTCAAATTATCCTTATTTGCACATGAGATGATCTTATATTTAGAAAATCCTAATGACTCCACCACAAACCTATACTGATAAACAAATTCAGTAAATTTAGAACTGATAAACAAATTCAGTAAATTTGCAGGACACAAAATCAACGTAAAAATCAGTGGCAGGTTGGGCACAGTGGTTCATGCCCCCAACATTTTAGGAGGCCAAGGTGGGTGGATCACTTGAGGCCAAGAGTTTAAGACCAGTCTGGGCAACATGGTGAAACCCAGTCTCTACAAAAATTAGCCAGATGTGGTGGTGTACACCTGTAATTCCAGCTATTCAGGTGGCTGGGACAGGAGAATTGCCTGAACTTGGGAGGCAGAGGTTGCAGTGAGCCAAGATTGTACCACTGCACTCCAGCCTGGGGGACAGAGAAAGACTGTCTCAAAAAAAAAAAAAAAAAAAAAAAAAAATTAGTGACATTTCTATATGTTAACAGTAAACAATCTGAAAAAGAAATAATTAAAAAACTAACCCCATTTACATAGCCACAAATAAAATTAAATACCTAGGAATTAACTAAAGAAGTGAAAGATTTCCACAATGAAAACTATAAAACATGGATGAGAGAAATTGAAGAAGATACCATAAAATGGAAAGTATTCCATGTTCATTGTTTGGAAAAATCAATGTTGTTAAAATGTCCATACTACTCCGAGCAGTCTACAGATTCGATGCAATCCCTATCAAACTACCAATGACACCTTTTATGGAAACAGAAGAAACAATTCTAAAATTTACATGGAATAACAAAAGACACAGAATAGTCAAAGATATCCTGAGCCAAAAAAGAAAAAAAAAAAAAAACTGGAAGAGTCACGTTATTTGACTTCAAATTATGCTAAAGAGCTATAGTAACTAAAACAGCACGGGTTAGGCATAAAAACAGACACATAGATCAATGTAACAGAATAGAGAACCCAGAAACAAATCCTACAGTGAATTATTTTTGAGAAAGGTGCCAAGAATGGACACTGGGGAAAAGATAGTCTCTTCAACAAATGGTGCTGGGAAAACTGGATTTCTATATCCAGAAGAACAAAACTAGACAACTATCTCTCAACATATACAGAAATAAAATAAAAATGGATTAAAGACTTAAATCTATTACCTCAAACTATGAAACTACTACAAGGAAACATTGGGAAAAATCTACAGGACATTGGTTTGGGCAAAGATTTCTTGAGCAATACCCCACAAGCACAAGCAACCAAAGCAAAGATAGACAAATGGGATCACATCAAGTGAAAAAGCTTCTGCATCGCAAAGGATTCAATCAACAAAGTGAAGAGAAACCCACAGAACTGGAGAAAACATTTACAAAATACCCATCTGACAAAGGATTAGTAACCAGAATATACAAAGAGTTCAAACAACTCTACAGGAAAAAATCTGATAATCCTGTCGAAAAATGGGCAAATGATTTGAATAGACATTTCTCAAAAGAAGACATATGAATGGCAAACAGGAATATGAAAAGGTGCTCAACATCATTGATCATTAGAGAAATGCAAATCAAAACTACAATGAGATATCATCTCACGCCAGTTAAAATGGCTTATATCCACAAGACAGGCAATAACAAATGCTGGTGAGGATGTGGAGAAAAGAGAATCCTTATACACTCTTGGTAAGAATGTAAATTAGTACAACTACTATGGACAACAGTTTGGATGTTCCTCAAAAAGCTAACAGTTGACAGCAATCCCACTGCTGGGCATATATGCAAAGGAAAGGAAATCAGTACATCAAAGAAATATCTGCACTCCCATGTTTGTTGCAGCACTGTTCACAATAGCCAAGATTTGGAAGCAACCTAAGAATTCATCAACAGATGAATGGATAAAGAAAATGTGGTACTTATAGTCAGTGAAGTACTATTCAGCCATTAAAAAGAATGAGATGCCGTCTTTGGCAATAACATGGATAAAACTGGAGATCACTATGTTAAGTGAAATATGCCAGGCACAAAAAGACAAACATCACATGTTCTCACATTATTTATGGGATCTAAAAACCAAAATAACTGAACTCACGGACATAGGGAGTAGAAAGATGGTTACCAGAGGATGGGAAGGCTAGTCAGGGCAGGGAGGGGGTGGTGCAATGGGGAGGTGGGGATGGTTAATGGGTACAAAAAATAATAGAAAGAATAAGACCTAGCATTTTATAGCACAATGTGGGAACTATAGTCAATAATAATTTAATTGTACATTTTAAATAACTATAAGAGTATAATTGGATTGTTTGTAACACAAAGGATAAATGCTTGAGGGGATGGATGCCCAGTTTTCCATGATGTGATTATTATGCATTGCATGCCTGTACCAAAATATCTCATGTATTCTATAAATACATACAACTACTATGTATCCACAAAAATAAAAAATAATAAAAAATAAACCACAACAAACAAAAGTATATAAAATTATATACAGTGCAATCTGAGAGACCAAAATAGATGCCCCTTTATCAACTAAAACAGAACCTAAGGTTAAAAAAAAAAGCAAAAATTACCTATGGGTTGAGGGTTCAGGGATGGGTTTGCATGGCAAATTTCTAAATTCTCACTAAATATCCTAACGATAGGAGCTGTCAGGCCAATTGTCCTAATTTTGACTTACAATCCAAACCACTACAACTCTGATTGAACAGAGGACTGGCCTTACAAACATTCTTCTCTGATAAGCAATTGCAGACCTTTAACCAGTTTCAGCCAGCTGATAGAGGCTGTGCGTAAACTGTCTTTGTCTCCTAAAGTTCACCTTTTGATAGAAAGAGCTAAATTCTTATAGGTGATGGGGAGGAAGGCAGCAAATCACACTGCCATGTATGTACCTATGCAACAATCTTGCATATTCTTCACATGTACCCCAAACCTAAAATGCAATAAAAAGTATATATATTAAAAAAAAAAAAGCTAAATTCTACCTCATTTTAATGCTAAAACACAGTCCTAAAGTGAACATAGGATGTATGTCATATACATGTTTATCCATTACATGTGCCTACAGCTCCCTCATAAATACATCTAGCTTTTCCCCTAAACCTCCTGAATATGCATGATTCAGGCCCTGTGAGGCATAAAACCCAACCTGCGCTTCCCCTCGTCCATGCTGGAGACTTTCTTTCCTAATTTTCAAACCAATATCTCCAATAAAGTTCTCCTTTCTAGTATTTAGCCATCATGGTTGTCTTTGGGTCAACAACAGCAAATATTAACCAAAGGAAATTGAATTCTTATTTTAACATCCTATGTAAGAGACTTTGAGCAAAAAATTACTAGTTATAAAGATCATTGCCTACTGATTAAAAGAGAAAGTCACCAAGAAAGCATGTAACAATCTCATGTCAATAAACCTAACAACATATAGAATATTGACACTGGATGTTTGTCCTTGCCAAAATCTTATGTTGAACTATAATTCTCAGTGCTGGAGGTGGAGCCTGGTGGGAGGTGTTTGGGTCATGGAGGTGGATTCTTCATGGCCTGGTGTTATCTTCATAATAGTGAGTGAGTTCTCACACTATCTGTGTGTAGCTCTTGCTCCCCAACTCTCTTGCTTGCTCCTGCTTCCACCATGTGATGTGCCTACTCTCCGTTCACCTTCTGCCATGAGGAAAAGCTCCCTGAGGCCTCCCTAGAAGCTGAGCAGATGCCAGCACCATGCTTCCTGTAAAGCTTGTAGAACTGTGAGGCAATTAAATCTCTTTTCTTTATAAATTACCCAGTCTCAGGCATTTCTTTATAGCAATTCAAGAACAGCATAATACAAATACGTAAGGCAAAAAAAGGCCAGAATCACAGAAATAAAATGACAAATCTACAGGTATACAGAAAGGTTGTAACACATTTCTCAACCCTTTGGTTCCTTAAACCCAAATCTCTACATACATCCTCCAAAACCATACAGGACAACAGTAAAGCAAGTAAAACTACATAATTGCCCACAGGTAGAGCATAGTGGAGGATAGAGAATACCACAAACTTCAATTTACATGTAGGTAGAACAGTCCAGAATCAGTAGAGTCAAATCAAAGCCCATGCTGGAACAGAATTAGGCAGGAGTTACATGGAAGACAGGAGAGGTGGCAAGTCCTTAGCAGGGGTGGAACACAGAAGACAGCACCCACAGAAAGAGAATGCCCTTCCCTGATGAGGAAATTGTGAGAACATGTGTGAGACCAGAATATCTGAAGCACTGCTTTTCACGGAAGTATCCAGGACCATAGTGGTAGTCTTGGAAAGACACTGGTTCTGGGGAGGAGTGGGACAACTAGAAGGTAAAGAAAAATAAGACATAAAACACAAGAAAATAAGGATCGTAGGGTGAAAAAACAGTATCATGATATTAGTAAACATCACTCCCTCCTACCTTTTACCACTCCGGAAACGTGTCATTAATTAAATAAGCCTCACTTCACTGTTAGAACTGAAGAGGGCACTCTTGAACTAAGATACTGAGCAAACTGCCCGAAGTTTTCATTCCTCTTGGGTAGAATTACCTATGATTGCTCCTAGTCCAGGAAAATCCATCATACTTTAAATGAACAGAAAAAGGCAACATTACTGTGAGAAGAACAAAAATAAGAATCAAAACTAAGCCCATGAAAATTCTCCCCTGAAATGTTCCTAGTCACATTAGCATTTCTATTAAAAAATGCATTAGAGAGCCTAGAAAATGCAGTAAAACAAGAAAAATTAGCAAAATCAACATTAGCAAACAGCACAATAACTGGAATAAAGGAAACAAATTTGTCATCTTCCATGGATGATAAAATTGTTTACATTTTAAAAACTACAAGAGAATCTATAAATTAGAATAGGCAAGTTTCAGCAAGGTTGTTGGATAAAAGATCAATATACAAAAACAGCATAACCATGTACTTGCAACAAGAAATCAGAAAGCATATAATCTAAGTGGAAAAATCCCATTTATAATTGCAACAAAATATCTAAGTTTCCTATAAGAATACATATAACAGGTCGGGCGCGGTGGCTCACGCCTGTAATCCCAGCACTTTGGGAGGCAGATGCGGGTGGATCATGAGGTCAAGAGATCGAGACCATCCTGGTCAACGTGGTGAAACCCCGTCTCTACTAAAAATACAAAAATTAGCTGGGTGTGGTGGCGCGTGCCTGTAGTCCCAGCTACTCGGGAGGCTGAGGCAGGAGAATTGCTTGAACCCAGGAGGCGGAGGTTGCGGTGAGCCAAGATCGCACCATTGCACTCCAGCCTGGGCAACAAGAGCGAAACTCCGTCTCAAAAAAAAAAGAATACATATAACAAAAGATATACAAGACATTTGTAGAGAAAATACAAAATGTTATTGAAAAATGTAAAATAACTTATGTATGTGTGGAATGGTGGATATAACGATAGCAATTACTACATCCAAAAAATGTAAAGCACTTCCAATCTAAACACCAATAAGGTGTTTTGTGGAACTTGATAAACAAATCTGAATAGTAATATGACTCCATGAAATGCCACAGAGAGTCAATATAAAAATAGACCAAATGAGATACGTTCGTCAGTTTGCTCCTTTCTGACCGTGGACGCCGCCGAAGAAGCATTGTTAAAGTCTCTCCTCCCTGCGATCATGTCTAAGTCAGAGTCTCCTAAAGAGCCGGAACAGCTGAGGAAGCTCTTCATTGGAGGGTTAAGCCTTGAAACAACCGATGAGAGCCTCAGGAGCCATTTTCAGCAATGGGGAACGCTCACAGACTGTGTGGTAATGAGAGATCCAAACACCAAAGCGCTCCAGGGGCTTTGGGTTTGTCACGTATGCAACTGTGGAGGAGGTGGATGCAGCCATGAATGCAAGGCCACGCAAAGTGGATGGAAGAGTTGTGGAACCAAACAGAGCTGTCTCAAGAGAAGATTCTCAAAGACCAGGTGCCCACTTAACTGTGAAAAAAATATTCATTGGTGGCATTAAAGAAGACACTGAAGAACATCACCTAAGAGATTATTTTGAACAGTATGGAAAAATTGAAGTGATTGAAATCATGACTGACAGAGGCAGTGGCAAGAAAAGGGGCTTTGCTTTTGTAACCTTTGACGACCATGACTCCGTGGATAAGACTGTCATTCAGAAATACCATACTGTGAATGGCCATAACTG
>PVKV010036905.1:0-15291 GCA_004027835.1 Alouatta palliata
GAAACCCCGTCTCTACTAAAAATACAAAAATTAGCTGGGCATGGTGGCACGTGCCTGTAGTCCCAGCTACTCGGGAGGCTGAGGCAGGAGAATTGCTTGAACCCAGGAGGCGGAGGTTGCGGTGAGCCGAGATCACGCCATTGCACTCCAGCCTGGGTAACAAGAGCGAAACTCCGTCTCAAAAAAAAAAAAAAAAAGAGAGATGGGATCTTATTGTGTTGCCAAGGCTGGTCTAGAACTCCTGAGCTCAGGAATCCTTCCACCTCAGCCTCCCGAAGTGCTGCACTTATAGCTGTCAGATACCACACAGAACTGAGGCTGTCTTTTTTTTTTTTTTTTTTTGGAGACGGAGTTTCGCTCTTGTTGCCCAAGCTGTTGCCAGGTGCCAGGCTGGAGTGCAGTGGTGCGATTTCGGCTCACTGCAACCTCCATCTCCCAGGTTCAAGCAATTCTCCTGCCTCAGCCTCCCGAGTAGCTAGGACTACAGGTGCACGCCACTACGCCTAGCTAATTTTTGTATTTTTTTTTTTTTTTAGTAGAGACAGGGTTTCACCATGTTGGCTAGGATGGTTTCAATCTCTTGACCTTGTGATCCACCCCACCTCACCCTCCCAAAGCGCTGGGATTACAGGCGATATATTTTTAATTTATTTCAGATCAGCTGTGAGCCTGGCAGACTTTATCTTTACAAATGTTATCTCTTCCACAAACATTTGTGCCAGACTCAATCTTAGGAACTGGGGATATAACAGTGAGACAAATTTTAAATATTTTAATGCACCATGATAAGTTCTAGGAGCCACCGCACCAGCAAATTCTTTAATTTTTTGTAGAGAAGGGGGTCTCACTATGTTGCCCAAGCTGGTCTTGAACTCCTGACCTCAGGTGATCCACCCATCTCGGCCTCCCAAAGTGCTGAGATGACAGGCGTGAACCACTGCACCCAGCCCTGACTGTCAATATCTAATCAGGTTCCTCATTCTCTACCATTCCCCAGGTGATGTCTGATCACCTTGGTCTGCCTTCACAAGAATCTTGTTAGGTTTGTTTAAGCTCAAATCCTCCCTTATCTCTGATGTAATTTCCTATCCACCTACCCTCAATCAGTGGATCCTTGCTCCTTCCCTATAAATTCCCAATTGCCCATGCTGAATTCTGAATTGAGCCCAAATATTCTCCCGCCCTACCAAACCCACTGCAGTGGTCCCTACACCCATCATGATGCTCCTCCCCCCAATAAAGTGGCCTTATAGTCTTTAACAAATGTCATTATATCTATATCTATATCTATATCTATATATATATATTTTTTTTTTTTTTTTTTGAGACAGAATTTCTCTCTTGTTACCCAGGCTAGAGTGCAATGGCGCGATCTCGGCTCACCGCAACCTCCGCCTCCTGGGTTCAAGCAATTCTCCTGCCTCAGCCTCCCGAGTAGCTGGGACTACAGGCACGTGCCACCATGCCCAGCTAATTTTTGTATTTTTAGTAGAGACAGGGTTTCACCATATTGACCAGGATGGTCTCGATCTCTTGACCTCGTGATCCACCCTCCCAAAGTGCTGGGATTACAGGCGTGAGCCACCGCGCCCTGCCCTAATATATATATTTTTAACATCCTATGCATAAAACTCCAGCCAAGTGAGCTCCTGATTCCTGTCTGTGTCTCCAGTTCCCATCAGTGACGAGAGCACAACGCAACCAGGGTTTGGGGGAGCCTTCCTTGAAAGCACCTGGAAGCCTGGGGGCTTTTGACACAGATGGGGAGGGGCGGAGGCAGTGGGTCTGAGCAGCATCAGCCTAGAAATGCAGAACTGCCAAAAGAACCCCTCCCTAAAAGTCAGGACACTTAAAAAAAAAAAAAATAAAGGTGAATTCCAGGCATGAGCTTTCCACGGGGAAGTGGGGCTTCCCCAACTCGCGGCTTCCCCAACTCGCCCACCCCGCCACCTTCTCTCCAGGTGCGCAGCCCGCGCCGCCCACCCCGGGCGCGCCGAGGCGGCGGGAGCCGCGCTCTCTAGGACCCGAGGAGGAAGCGCTGCAGGGAGACGGTGCCTCCAGCGGGTGCTGCCGCGAGCGGCCGGCCGAGGGGTTGGAAATGAAAGTAAAGCGCTCCGGAGCCACATGGACGGAGCTGCCGGGGCGGCGGCGCCGGGAGCAGGATGCGGCCGCCCGTAATTAAATAGCATTTACTCTTATTATTACTAATAATAATAATAATAACGTAATCATACCTCTAGTCATAGCATACCATTTATCGGGCTCGGCGCAGACCCGCGGGAAGCGCAGCCCGGCGGAGGTGAGTGCTTGGCACGGCCCGAGCCCCGTGAGGCAGAGGCCGGGGCCACTGCGTCCCAGGCCGCCCGCGCGCGACGGTTCAGGGACGCCCGGGTCGGGCCGGACCGGGGGGAGGCGCCCAGAGCCCTGTCCAGGCGGGGGCCGCGCGCCGGGCCACCTGGAAAGTGGGATTTTGCAAAAAATAAATTGTCTCTAAACCCCCATTTCCTCCTTTTTTGGGGATCCCGGTCCCCGTGCCCTGCCCCGAAGTTTCTAAGTTACCGTGCGGCCGGGGGCACCTGCCCTGGGGAGATTTGGCCGCCCCTGCAGCTCCCAGGAGCTGTGGTGGAATTTTCGTGGGGCCTTGCCGGCGTCCGGAGCTTCTGGGGTCCCCAGATGCTCTGCCGACCCCCGCTCAGGGGGTCTCGGGACTGGCAGGGGAGTCGCTGGCACGGCCCCACTTCCTTTTGTGTTCGCCTTGGCTCCGCAGCACCCGGAGTTGGAGGGGCCGCGGCGAGGGTCGGGGAGCGCGGCCGCCAGACGGGCCATCCCTGTCGGCTGCGGCGGCCACGCGAGCCCGGGGATCCGGGGCCTGTAGCCGGGCCCGCGGGAAGGGGGCGGCAGGAAAGGGGGGCGCGGTCTGGGCCTGCTGGGCAGGGGGGCGTTTCCGGTCGCCGGATCAGTTTCTGGGCTCTCAGGCCTGTGGGAGGCCCGTGGCCATCTAGGGAGTGAGTGCTAGGGGGCTCCGGCTCTAGCGCCTGAGGAGGGTGCCTGATGGGGCTGGCGGCCTCGGAGCCGCGGACCCCGGCCTCATATCCCCATCCTGCCCGCAGCGAGCCTGGGGGCCTCACTCCGGGGTTACTCCCTCCTCTTCCCCCTCCTTTCTCCTTAAAACTGTGTCTGATTTGTGTGTTTATAAGGCGCCTGGTTGGGGAGGTCTTTCACAGACAAAGGCGTTTTCCCCAGGAAGAGAAATGATCATGTAAAAACAGCTCTCTCTGATAGAACCTGATGTCTGTGTTGCCAGCAGAGCATTGATGGGGAAGACTAGGAGGCTAGGGCCCTGCGTGGGGAGTCTGGGGCCTCGAAAAAGGGGGCTGGGCCTGAGTAGGGAGGGAGCTGGTGATCAGCGGTTTTGTTTCTCGGATTGCTAGCTTTGGCATCAGACTTTGAACCCCAACTTCTTGTCATATTCCTCAGCATCTGCAGTTCAGCCTGATGAAAATAGCAGAATGCAGATCCTTGAATTATCACACAAATGAGATAATTATAGTACATGTAGCAACCGTGTTGGACACAAAATGCTGGCGGAATCTTGAGTTCTACTACCAATACTCCCCCCTACACACACACACACACACACACACACACACCCCCATCCCCCTCCGTGGGGGTCTCCTTTCCCCACGTTCACCTCCCATAGAAGTTGGACTGCCATAGAAGGTAGAAATGACACCTGGTCGACACTCGGATGGAGCATATTTGAGAAGTGGAGAGCCTTAAGGTGGGAAGAAGAAACCTGTGTCCAGGAAGGATGAGATCTGAGGATGGGAGACAGACTTTGTTGTCCCTGAGCTGGGATAAGGTTTCTGTTCTGCGGATGCTGGGAGTTCTTAGCTGCTGGCTTTTGTATAGGTTACACAGGAATGTGGATTTTGGTAGATTATTGTGAGGCTAAGAAGTTTGGTGGGATGCGCTGGTCTCTCGAGTCTTAGGTGTAGGAAAGCTGAGATGTCGGTTGAGACATGGGTAGAGAATCTGAAAATTATAACCCCTCAATCTGAAAATCATAATCCTTAAAATATCACTTTTTAGTTTACAATAAAAGGGCGGCCGGGTGTGGTGACTCACGCCTGGAATCCCAGCACTTTGGGAGGCTGAGGTGGGCGGATCACCCAAGGTCAGGAGTTTGAGACTAGCCTGGCCAACATGGTGAAACCCTGTCTCTACTAAAAATAAAAAAATTAGCTGGGTGTGGTGGCGGGTACCTATAATCCCAGCTACTTGGGAGGCTGAGGCAGGAGAATCGCTTGAACCTGGGAGATGGAGGTTACAGTGAGCCAAAGACAGTACCATTGCACTCTAGCCTGGCAGACAAGCTCAAGACTGAGTCTTAAAAAAAAAAATCCAAAAAAAACAAAAAGGCTTTCACATATGTTGGCTCATCTGTCCTCCATAGTAATTGTGTAAGGTAGACATTTTCCAGATGAGAAACCTTAGGCCGAATTGTGAATCTTGCTGGAAAGTCAGACAGCAGAGGTAGGATTCCCACACAGTTTTCTGGCTCTGAATCGTCACCCTTTACCAGGGTCCTAGGCTACCTTAGCAAGTGACTTTTCTTTTTCTTCATTATTTTGAGACAAGGTCTCACTCTGTCACCCAAGCTGGAGTACATTAGTACAATCGTAGTTCAATCTGCCAGGCCCAAGCAATCTTCCTGCCCTGGCCTCCCAAAGGGACTGGGTTACAGGCATGAGCCACCAAGCCTGGCTCAAGTTTCTTTTCTTTCTTCTCTTTCTTCTCCTTCCCACTTTCTCTGTTTCTCTTTTATTCGACGGAGTCTCACTATATTGCCCAGGCTGAGTTGCAGTGGCTCCATCTCAGCTCACCGCAACCTCCACCTCCTGGATTCAAGCGATTCTCCTGCCTCAGCCTCCTGAGTAGCTGGATTACAGGCATATGCCACCACACCTGGCTAATTCTTGTATTTTTAGTGGAGACAGGGTTTCACCATGTTGGTCAGGCTAGTCTCGAACTCTGTCCTCATGATCCGCCTGCCTTGGCCTCCCAAAGTGCTGAGATTAGAGGCGTGAGCCACCGTGCTCAGCTCTTTCTTTCTTTGACAGTTTCTCTCTGTCACCCAGGCCGGAGTGCAGTGGCACGATCTTGGCTCACTGCAACCTCCCAGGTTCAAGCAATTCTCATATCTCAGCCTCCTGAATAGCTAGTACTACAAGCACCCACCACCACACCCGGCTAATTTTTGTACTTTTAGTAGAGACAGGGTCTCGCCATGTTGCTCAGGCTGGTCTTGAACTCCTGGTCTCAACATATCTGCGCATCTCAGCCTCCCAAAGTGCTGGGGTTACAGGCTTGAGCCACCTCATGCCTGTCTGCAAGTTACTTTTCAAGTGCCTCTTGTGTGATGCTGTGGGGGAGGTTTGCGATTGAGTTTGTCATTTATTATCTGGCTGGAAAGAAAAAGTTCACTCTAGTGAACCAATGAGAACACAAGAATTCTGGGGTCAATGCAGTGGGAGTGGAGAGAAGAGAGCTCAAGGTTATCTGGAAAAGTTAGAGAAGGCTTCTTCCAGGAAGAATTTGGACTTGAAAAAATGGGGAGGCTTGCCAGGGTGGAGAAGAAGGGAATTTCTGGGTTAGCCACAAGTGCTTCTGTGCTGAGAGGTTAACTTACATTATCTCTGATTGTTATAGTAGCTCCATGAGGGGTGGGCATTGTAATCTCCATTTCGCAGATGAAGAAATTGAGGGCCAGGCCTGGTGGCTCATGCCTGTAATCCTAGCACTTTGGGAGGCCAAGGTGGGTGGATCACTTGAGGTCAGGAGTTCAAGACCAGCCTGGCCAACATGGCGAAACCCTGTCTCTACTAAAAATATAAAAATTAGCTGGGCGTTGTGGCACATGCCTGTAATCCCAGATATAGGGATTTGGGAGGCTGAGGCAGGAGAATCGCTTGAACTCAGGATGTGAAGGTTGCAGTGAGCCAAGTTTGTGCCACTGTACTCCCACCTGGGCAACAGAGAGAGACTCTGGCTTAAAAAAAAAAAAAAAGAAAGAAAGGAAAAAAAAGAAATTGAGGAACACAGGATTTGTGTACCCAACACAAGGTCAACCTGAAGGATTTAAATCCAGGCTTCTCGACTCTTAAGTGTGCTCTGCCCTCTGTAGCCACCTTCCTTTCAGATACTTAAGCAAGAACAGGGACCAGTCTGTAATGTCAGCACTTTGGGAGGCCAAGGCGAGCTGATCACTTGAGGTCCGGAGTTCGAGACCAGCCTGGCCAACGTGTTGAAACCCCATCTCCACAAAAAACACAAAAATTAGCCTGGCCTGGTGGCGGGTGCCTGTGATCCCAGCTACTAGGGAGGCTGAGGCAGGAGAATCACTTGAACCTGCAGGGTGGAGGTTGCAGTGAGCCAAGATTGTGCCACTGCACTCCAGCCTGGACGACAGAGTGAAACTCCATCTCAAAAAGAAAAAAAAAAAGAAAAAAAACACCCAGAGATCAGATGGTCTGAATTAGCAACTGCAACCAGGGTAGGGGCTCGGATTGAATGGTCAGCAGGCTCCCCAAGACCAAGGAGTTCTCCTGAACTGGCTATGTCCCAGCACCCCGCAGGACTGGCCTAGTGAAAGCACTCTCAGTAGGTTTCTAACTTGAGAAGGCAGGATGGCAGTAGAAGGAGGACTGGTCCGTGTGTTCAGAATGGATCTGAGCAGGTTCGGTTCCTCAGTGCCTGCTGAGTGCAAACTCAGCACCCTGGAGGAGCTTGGAGCTTGGGATGAGATAGATACGGACCATTAACCTGAGCTTCCCAAGGACAGGAACTGGGTCTGATTCACCCTCTGTGCCTCCAGCCCCAGAGGCGGTGCCAGGATGACACACTCAGCCATTGTGTTGTCAAATTGAATTATGCCCCAGTGTAGAGGAGGAAGGTTTATTTTGCCCAAGGGTGGAAGATCTTCCTAGAATTGCCATTTGAACATCGGAAAGATAGGTTGAAAAGCCAGAGAAAAGGTGTTCTAAGCAGAGGCATTGACATGGACAAAGCCGAGGACGGTAGCCACAGTCTAGTGGGCGGAGATGACTTTGGGTTCAAGTCGGGCTCTGCTGTCATGATCCCTTTGATTCTCTGGGCCTCACTTTCCCCTTCAGAAAAGGAGCCCTGAGAGATTTGATGATATTTAATGATAACCCATGTCTGGGGGTCAGGATAAGAAACTCAGATGAAAGTAGCTAGAGGTATTTTAAAATGTTTGTTTATTAATTTAGCAATCACCAGTCCAGCAATTCTTTAGGCCCTGTTGTAAGTGCTTTTTCCTAAGTTAGCTTATTTCTTTTTTTTTGTGATGGAGTTTCACTCTTATCACCCAGACTGGAGTGCAGCGGTGCGACCTCGACTCACTGCATCCTCCACCTCCCTGGTTCAAGTGATTCTCCTGTCTCTGCCTCACGAGTAGCTGGGATTACAGGTGTGCGCCACCACGCCCAGCGAATTTTTATATTTTTAGTAGACAGGGTTTCACCATGTTGGCCAGGCTGGTCTTGAACTCCAGACCTATCCACCTCAGCCTCCCACAGCGCTGGGATTGCAGGCATGAACCACTGCGCCCAGCCTTTGTTTAATTCTTATAACAGCCCTAGAGGGAGGCACTATAAATATCCCCATTTTACAGGTGAAGAAACTGGCATAGAGAGGTTCAGTGAAGCACAGAAGGAGCAAAGCTACAGAGCCAACCCGGGATGTCTGGCTCTGGAGTTGGCCTGGTGTGGGCCTGGGAAGGGGCCTCTGGGGAGACCTGAGGTTGTTCAGATAGGGGGAATGCAGGTGGAGGGGGGTGGTGGGTGGAGGTGCTACAGCCGGAATCTGGAGGCTCAGCCTGTGCTGATGAGGTGAGGACTGTGTCAGCTCCCAGGAGCCTCTGCAGAAGCCAGCTCCTTTCATCACATTTCATGGCCCCTGGAAAACAAGCTTTTCCTTTCTGTTTCCTTTCTCTGTCAGCACCAGCTACAGACTCCTTCCCACCGAATTCATTCCCCCAGGGAGACTGTTTCTTTGCAGGCATGTTGGTTGTATTGGTGCCGTCTCCCCACCAGGCTATGGAGGCCCAGAGGGAGGAACGTTCCTGCATTCAGAACCCTGTCCCTTGAGAAACATCTGGTAACTTCAGTTCTGCAGCATCAGAGTGTCTCGGCATCAGAGGATGAGACAAGAGCTTGGTGGCGATCGTGGTGATACCGTAGCAGCCCCCATATTAGTTAACACCACTGTATACCAGCATCGTGCTTGGCATTTCCTATGCCTTCTCTCATGAATCCACTTAACAGCTCTTTGAGGCAGGAGCAATCATGAGCAGCCCCATCTTGTAGCTGAAGAGCCTGAGGCTCAGAGAAACTGTGATCTCAGTAACACTGCTTAGATCACACAGCTGACATAGAGAAGGGAGTCAGATGAAGCCATTTGACGTCTAAGGTCTTAGCTACCATGCAGGAGACAGCCTTCAAGTTACTTCCAGTTTCCTCAAAGCTCTTTTCTTTTTTTTTTTCTAGACAAGAGTTTCGCTTTTGTTGCCCAGGCTGGAGTACAGTGGTGCAATCTCGTCTCTCTGCAACCTCCGCCTCCCAGGTTCAAGCAATTCTCCTGCCTCACCCTCCCGAGTAGCTGGGACTATAGGCGCATGCCACCATGCCCAGCTAATTTTTGTATTTTTGTTTTTCCTTATTGGTCAGGCTAGTCTCAAACTCCCGACCTCAGGTGATCCGCCTGCCTCATCCTCCCAAAGTGCCCGGCAGAAGCTCTTTTCTTATCAGTCTGGAAATCCTAACTGCCACCAATATTTGTGTCCTGTTGTGTCTAAAGTCTCTCATTAATTGTCATGACCATCTTTCGAGGTAAAGTAAGAGGTGTCCCTATTTTTCAGAAGAAAAAGACTGAGGCATCACCTACTTGCTGGCCCTTCCTACCTAGTCCATGCTATGACTGGGGAGGGAAACAGGGTACTAGATTGTCTGAGACCAAGAACCGTGTCTTCTGGTTGGTTTGTGTTTCTGAAGTGCCAGGGCTGGCCGATGATCATTCCTTCAGCACTTCCTGTGAGCGCTGTGGGGAAGATGGGGGCTCTGGCCCTCCTGGGGTTTTCAGAGGTAGCCCTGGTTCAGCTATGCTCTTGTTCCCTGAGCTTCCCTCTGTCATGCCCTCTCCCTCCACAGGCCGAGGAACACAGGGCAGGGAGCCCAAAGTCCCGAGTTTCATTCCCAACTCCTGCACATGCTGGCTGCATGATGGGGGCACGATCTTTTTGTCATCCTTGGCTTCCGTCTCCTTTTCTGTGAAATGGCCCTACTGATCCAATCGAATCTGCGTCAGGGGTTGTAGTTGTCGTGATAATTTAATAGCCTGCAGAATATTCCTGAATCTTCTTCACTGTCTGCCTTGATCCAGGCTTGGACCACTGCAGTAGCCTCCTAACCAATCTCCCAGCATCCTCTCTTGTCATCCATCCTCCCTGCAGTAACCAAAGGAATCTTCTTGCAAAATCAATAAGCTCCTGTCAGCCAGGCATGGTGGCTCACGCCTGTAATCCCAGCACTTTGGGAGACTGAGGTGGGTGGATCACGAGGTCAGGAGTTCCAGACCATCCTGGCCAACGTGATGAAACCCTGTCTCCACTAAAAATAGAAAAATTAGCTGGGCATGGTGGTAGGTGCCTGCTGTAATCCAGCTACTCAGGAGGGTGGTATGGCAGGAGAATCACTTGAAACCGGAAGGCGGAGGTTGCAGTGAGCCGAGACCGTGCCACTGCACTCCAGCCTGAGCAACAAGAGTAAAACTCCGTCTCAAAAAAATAAATATAAATAAATAAATAAGCTCCTGTCACTCTGGTGCTGAAAACTCTCCCACAGTTTCCTGACTCACGCAAAACACAGCCCTGGTTCCTGGCATGGCCTGTGCGTGGCTCTGGGACCAGCCTCACCTGCCCCTTGCACTTTGCCTCCCACGTGGCTTGCCCTTGCTCGGGTGCTGCAGCCATACTGGCCTTCTGAGTTTTCCTGGAACATTATCCCCTTGTTCCCACATCAGGGCCATTGCCTGTACCCTGCTCCCTGCTGGGCAGGTGCCCTCTTACCCCATCTCCCATCTTCCATGACTGACTCTTTGTCTCTCTTAAATGCCAGCTTCCTCCTAAGGGCCTACCCTAAACTCCCAGTCTGCTTTCTTTTTTTTTTTTTTTTTTTTCTTTTCTTGAGATAAAGTCTTGCTCTGTCGCCCAGACTAGAGTGCAGTAGTGCGATCTCGGCTCACTACAACCTTGACGTCCTGTGTTCAAGCAATTCTCCTGCCTCAGCCTCCTGAGTAGCTAGGATTACAGGTACCCACTACCACACCCAGCCTAATTTTTGTATTTTTTAGTAGAGATGGGTTTCATCATGTTGGCCAGGCTGGTCTTGAACTCCTGGCCTCAGGTGATCTCCCACCTTGGCCTCCCAAAGTGCTGGGATTACAGGGGTGAGCCACTGCGCCTGAGCCTATTGTACTTTCCATCACTCCAGGCCATGTTTCCTGCTTCAGCTTCCTTGTGACTCTGATCTCTATTTTTACTTGTCGTGTGCATTTCACGATGGTTTATTTGTCTTCCCACTCAAGGATGACAAGCTCCCCCAGGCCAGGGACTTTATTAACTATGTTCCCTTAGCACCTGGTAGGGCCCCTTGCTCTAAAGGTGCTTCATGGTTATTTGCTGAATAAGTGAATAACAGGTTGGCCACAGAATAGCCCTTGCCAAACAGCCCAGGACTGGGCAGAGAAACTGCAAAGAAATCGGCGTTGACTGAGTGAAAACTTATAGGATAATTATGTCCACTGTGAGCTGGGCGCCATGGCCCACGCCTGTGATCCCAGCATTTTGGGAGGCCAAGATGGGCGATCACCTGAGGTTGAGAGTTCGAGACCAACCCTACCAACATGGAGAAACCCCGTCTCGCCAGGCGCAGTGGCTCACGCCTATAATCCTAGCACTTTGGGAGTCCGAAGCAGGCGGATCTTCTGAAGTCAGGAGTTCAAGACCAGCCTGGCCATCATAGTGAAACCCCATCTTAAAAAAAAAAAAGGAAAAAGAAACCACGTCTCAGCTAAAAATACAAAAATTGGCTGGGCATGGTGGCACATGCCTGTAATCCCAGCTACTTGGGAGGCTGAGGCAGGAGAATCGCTTGAACCCAGGAGGCGGAGATTGCTGTGAGCCAAGATGGCACCATTGCACTCCAGCCTGGGCAACAAGAGTGAGACTCTGTCTCCAAAAAAAAAAATTATGTCTATAATTTTTTTTTTTTCCCAGTAAGCAGAGCAGCACTGGAAACACTCTTGATGCCTCGGGTGCACCACAAGGATTTCAAGCTCCCTGGGAGCAGGAGCAGTGACTAATCAGCTTCTCAAGGGGAACAAAGTACACCACAGTGTTAGGCAGTCACTCTGAGCTATGGGCCTCTGGGTGACTCTGGTTTATTTTTAATACTTGCCTATAATTTCCAAAGCTTTTACAATGATCTTCTGTTACTTTTTTTTTTTTTGAGATGGAGTTTTGCTATTGTTGCCCAGACTGGAGTGCAGTGGTGTGATCTCGGCTCACCACAGCCTCCAACTCCAGTTTTCAAGTGATTCTCCTGCCTCAGCCTCCCAAGTAGCTGGAATTACAGGCATGAGCCACCATGTTTGGCCAATGACCTTCTGTTACTTTATGTTGTAAAAAGGGAGTTAGTATTTTTTAAGTGTCTTACTTTAAGCACCACATCTGGTGGGTCTTGATGAAAAAGTTGGAGCAGGGCCAGATGGTGGCTCACGCCTGTAATCCCAGTACTTTGGGAGGCCAAGGTGCACGGATCACTTGAGGTCAGGAGTTCGAGACCAGCCTGGCCAACATGGTGAAACCCCATCTCTACTAAAAAATAAAAAAAAAAAAATAGCTGAATGTGGTGATGCATGCCTGTAGTCCTGTTATTCGGAGGCTGAGGCAGGAGAATTGCTTGAACCTGGGAGGTGGAGGTTGCAGTGAGCCGAGATCAAGCCACTGCACTCTAGCCTGGGTGACAGAGCAAGACTCTGTCTCAAAAAACAAAAAAAAAAGCTGGAGCCCAGGCTCCTGGAGACAGGGATGTGAGTTTCAACTATTCCTGCTCAGTTTGGCCCCAAGTTGTCAGGAGGGTAAGAAAAGATCATGAAAGCAGAAGCCCTTGGTAAGTAAAATGCTGCTGGAGGGAAAAGGAGTGTGCTTTGCTACTGACTCTTAGTTTAGTTTATGGGGTAGGGACCAGGGAGTTGGGGAGGTCTGGGGAAGTTTCCCGCACTTTGGTTTCTGTTCAAGGTGGCCAGTTGACAAGAACACAAGCTGCAGGCTGCCATTCCACATTCATTCCTGGAGCCAGGGGCCCTGCCAGTAGCTCCGCTTTCTTCCTCAGCAGCAGTGTGGCCTTGGAGAGTCACAGATCCCCTCTGTGAAAAGTGGGGTAATTAACACCTACCTTTGAGATAATTGTGTGGATAAATAATAGAATTCCTTAAAATAGGGCTTCTAAATCTTTTCAGATCTTTCTTTCTTTCTTTTTTTTTTTGAGACCTGTCATGTTTTCATGTTTTCTTTTTTTAAATTTAATTTTATTTATTTATTTTTCGAGATGGAGTCTCACTTTGTTGCCGAGGCTGGAGTGCAGTGGCACGATCTTGGCTCACTGCAACCTCTGCCTCCTGGGTTCAAGCAATTCTCCTGCCTCAGCCTTCCGAGTAGCTGGGAATACAAGCGTACACTGCCACACCTAGCTGATTTTCATATTTTTAGTAGAGATGGGGTTTCACTGTATTGGTCAGGCTGGTCTTGAACTCCTGACCTCGTAATCCGCCCGCCTCAGCCTCCCAAAGTGCTGGGATTACAGGTGTGAGCCACCATACCCGGTCAACTTGTCATGTTTTTAAATGTATAAAGTGCCAGCCTAGGCGACATGGCAAAACCCTGTCTCTACAAAACTTACAAAAAGTTAGCCAGGCATGGTGTTGCCTGGTGTAGCCTGTGGTCCCAGCTATTCAGGAAGCTGAAGGTGAGAGAATAGCTAGACTCCAGGAGGCAAAGGTTGCAGTGAGCTGAGATCATGCTACTGCACTCCCACCTAGATGGCAGAGCAGGACCCTGTCTCAAAAACAAAAGTATAGGCCAGGCGTGGTGGCTCACGCCTGTAATCTCAGCACTTTGGAAGGCCGACTCGGGAAGATCACGAGGTCAGGAGTTTGAGACCAGCCTGGCCAACAAAGTGAAACCCCGTCTCTACTAAAAAGATACAAAAAGCTATCTGGGTGTGGTGGCGGGTGCCTGTAATCCCAGCTACTTGGAAGGCTGAGGCCGGAGAATCACTTGAACTCAGGGGCTGGAGGTTGCAATGAGCCGAGATCACGCCACGCCACTGCACTCCAGTCTGGGCGACAGTGCAAGACCCTGTCTCAAACAAACAAACAAACAAACAAAAACTATAAAGTGAAATACACAGGATTACAAAGGAAAACAGTTATCTTGGATTATAGTATAAATTAAAAAACCAGATCTAGCAGTCTAATGTAACTACTCTAATTTCAGAGGTGATAAGGGTGAACATTTCATTATATCTGCAGTAGCTGAAACGTGATAGGAAAAGATTTCTGGCAGTGACTGGGTCACAGGTGGCTTAAAGATATTCTTGCCATGTGTTGCCTACATTCATAATTGGAAGGAGTGCTAAACATCAGGGAGGCATTAGTGAAAGCCAGGTTGTAAACGTCTTCCTTGAGTTTTCTCCATTTAGAATCCCTGCCATAGAAGGTACTTGACATATTGCAGGTAACCCCCAGAAGTGAGGTATGACTCCTCCCTGACCACCTTGGAGCAGAGGGTCCTCAGGGTGGGCACACATGCCATGTGAGGACCGTGGGGAAGGGCTATCTGCAGGCCTGGAATGCTGACTAATAGAGTTAAGGATGGCAGAACTAGACCTTTCCTGGTCTCTCTGAGGAAGCCATCAAGAGCCCAGTGAGTCAGGAGAAGTGCAGGGTGTCTTTAGAGATGACATAACCTCACATAGTGTTCATGTACTGTGTGCTGTGTCTGCAGTCTGGACTGACTGCCGCTCTTTCATTAAACCTGGGAAAGTGAGTGCAAAGGGGTGGGGCGTGCCTGGAGGCAGCCTGGTGCGAGGGTTGGGGTGGGGTGGAATGGGGGAGGTGTGGGGTTGGGGAGAGGAGGACTGTCAGGTAGACAGGTGACAGAGTGTGGGCTCTAGAGACCAACTGCCAGGTCAAATCCCAGCTCCGTCATCACTTAACCAGCTGTGTAACCCTGGCAGGTTGTTTCATCTCCTTGTGCCTTAGTTTCCTCATCATAAGATGGGGAAGTAATGGTACTTTCTTATGGGATGTTGTGAGGATTGTTATATTTAAAGCTTTTAGAGCAGTTTCTGGTAGGAGAAAGAACTTAACAATTGATGACTGAGGCTGGGGGTAGTGGCTCACGCCTGTCATCTTAGTGCATTGGAAGGCCTAGTTGGGAAGGTCGCTTAACAGAGGAGTTCAAGGCCAGCCTAGCAACAAAGTGAGACACCGTCTCTACTAAAAATTAAAAATTAACCAGGTGCAGTGGCTTGTGCTCCAGTTATTCTGGGGACTGAGGCAGGAGAATCACTTGAGCCAGGAGGTTGAAGCTGCAGTGAGCTGTGATGGTGCCACTGCACTCCAGACTGGGTGACAGAGTGAGACCCTGTCTCTTTAAAAAAAAAAAAAAAAGAAAGAAAGAAAGAAAGAAATGGGCCAGGCATGGTGGCTCATGCCTGTAATCGCAGCACTTCGGATCACTTGAGGTCAGGAGTTTGAGACCAGCCTGACCAACCTTGTGAAACCCAGTCTCTACCAAAAATACAGAATTAGCTGGGTGTGGTGGCGCATGCCTGTAATTCCAGCTACTCAGGAGGCTGAGGCAAGAGAATTGCTTGAACCCAGGAGGCGGAGGTTGTGGTGAGCCGAGATGTGCTATTTAGCTCCAGCCTGGGTAAGAGGAGCAAAACTGCATTTCAAAAAAAAAAAAAAAGCATGACTGATAGCATCCTCATTGTTTTTCTTTTCTTTTTTTTTTTTTTTGAGACGGAGTTTCGCTCTTGTTACCCAGGCTGGAGTGCAATGGCGCGATCTCGGCTCACCACAACCTCCGCCTCCTGGGTTCAAGCAATTCTCTTGCCTCAGCCTCCTGAGTAGCTGGAATTACAG
>PVKV010036906.1:0-15307 GCA_004027835.1 Alouatta palliata
CAGATCACCCAACATGGGAGACATCATTCACCACAGGCTCAGGGCAGATCACCCACACGGGAGGTCTCACCCCACCACAGGCTCAGGGGCAGATCACCCCACATGGGAGACATCACCCACCACAGGCTCAGGGGCAGATCACCCACACAGGAGAACTCACCTAACCTGGGCGCCTGTTCTTTTCAGTACCTGGAACTGGTGGTGAGATGATGTGTCTGTGAGATCCTTAAATATTCTGAAGATATCTTGTTTGGTTTATCTTGAGAATTTACTTTAAGGAGTGAAAGTGCCCGGGAGGAGGCTACATATATAGCAGGCATCTGATGTTTGTTGATTTCAGAGAAGAATGAATCACTTCTTGGTAGACAAGCAAAAAACACAACCTTCCCCCTTCTGCTAAAACTCGTTTTCAAGTTCCAGTGACATTAAGATTCTACAGAGCAGCCTGGCCAAGCGAAATTAGCAAGATGTGCTGCCAACCGGAGCACTGACGGGGAAAAGCGGAGCCAGCTTCTGCACAAAATGCGTCGCCACACATGGGAAAGAATCAGGATGAGGCTGAATGTTTGACATGCCAAAAGAAGCCCAAAACTCTAACCATATTTTACTTCATTACAAGCAAAAATGTTACGTGAAAAATTTCAACACATTCGCATGTCTCACTGAATACTCCATAAACAGGAATGAAATGTAACTGCATTCCCTACCATTAAAGAAGGCATGAGGCCCCCAAAGCCCAAAGTCACGAAAATATGACAGGAAACCGCGCCGACCCCGCCCCCAGCCGACAGGAAGCCGCGCCGACCCCGCCCCCAGCCGACAGGAAGCCGCGCCGACCCCGCCCCCAGCCGACAGGAAGCTGAACAGACCGTACTGTCCCACCCCTTCTAGGGGCATGCACGTCCCAGCAGTCAGGCAGCTATGGCAATTCACGAAGGCAGGCACGGCACAGGCAGGGGTCAGGTGCCCAGAGTCCCATCCATCCCGGTGGCAGGGATGAAGGCTGTATGGCGGGATTGGAACAGACTCTCGGGTTGCCTTATTCTTCTGATATCAAATTCTAAAATCTTCCAAGTCCACTGAGTCCGTAAGACATAAAGTGAACCAGTGATGACAGTGATGATCCCAGTCCCTGCCCGAGGAGCCAGAATGCAGAGGCCCAGCCCTGACCACCTCCTGCAGCTGGGAGACCAGCGCTGAAGCCACGACCAAGCAGAGGGGCTCTCTCATTTCATCTGCACTGTTTCACCAGTGAAGTCCAGTCCTGCCATGGGCAGGTCATTTAGCAAAATAAGAGAAAAGACCCAGGGGTGCTAACTCCCGCCCTGGCCCCGAAGTCCTCCGCAGGTCTGGGCCCTGACCAGCTGAGCGCCTCATCCAGGTGCCCACATGGGGAGACGCAGCAACAGCACATGAACTGGATGACATGGACGCCACCATGTCAACCAGCAACACCCTGACTAGTCTTAGCAGAAAAACACTTTGGGTTTCTTCTTTTAATTAGAAAAAAACTATCATGTTAAATGCACATATGTTCATCCAGAGCAGGCTGCAAATCTGCAGATACTAACATGGCCAACAGCAGACTCCCTGGAGCCTGCTCCGCCCAGCCCTGGCCTAGAGGGTCTTCAGGGGAGGGCAGGAGAACCCTGTCAGAGGCCCCCAACGTGCTGCCCTTCCCACACAGCAGACTCCCTGGAGCCTGCTCCGCCCAGCCCTGGCCTAGAGGGTCTTCAGGGGAGGGCAGGAGAACCCTGTCAGAGGCCCCCAACGTGCTGCCCTTCCCACATAGCAGACTCCCTGGAGCCTGCTCCGCCCAGCCCTGGCCTAGAGGGTCTTCAGGGGAGGGCAGGAGAACCCTGTCAGAGGCCCCCAACGTGCTGCCCTTCCCTGACCTGACCCCAGAGATTTAAGACAGGCCAAATAGGTCTATACTGAGAAGTAAAGAAAGGCATGGCCAGGCAGAACCACCCCGTAATTCATGTGGAAAAAGCAAGGCCCAATACGGAATTTTAAAATTTCTCCCAAAACAATTTCATGTCATCTCAACACAGCTGGGAAATGCTGCTTCCTACACGGTAAACACAGAGTGCCTGCCTTGAGAGAAACTGCACACATTTCTCTGCTAAACCAGAGTTGCCAATCAAGTGATTTTCTCTAAGTAATTCTTGCAAATGGACAATGATCATCTTGTCCCGTCTGCATTTGTTGCTGGAATTTCTGGCCCAATTTTACAACTGGATTGCCTGAATGAGTTACACTCTTTTCCTGAAATGTTTATTCACCCACAGAACAGGCTGAGAGTAAGACCAGATGGGGAGAACTGCTTCCGCGGATAAAGAAAGCAGTTCCACCGTTTTCTTTACCCACAGACGGCGCACCCGCACCTGGAGTACCGCCGTGGGCACCCCCCACTCACCCGCTGAAGCTGGGCACAGCCTCGCCGAGGCTGGCACTGCTCCTACTCCATTTCACTTGTGAGCGCACATGCAAACCTCACACACAACTGTGTGCACATGTGCAGACCCCACATGCGCGTGTGCGCACACACGGAGACCCCACACATGCCGTGTGAACATATGGAGACCCCACACGTGCCTGTGTGCACACATGGAGACCCCACACACGCCTGTGTGCACACAGACCACAAACACACCAGTGCGCACACATGGAGACCACACACACCCGTGTGCACACGTACAGACCAGAAACACACCTGTGAGCACACATGGAGACCATACACATGCCTGTGTGCACACATGGAGACCTCACACGCCTGTGTGCACATATATGGAGACCCCACACACACCTTTGCGCACATGTACAGACCTCATACACGCCTGTGCGCACACACGGAGACCCCACACACGCCTTTGCGCACACGTACAGACCTCATACATGCCTGTGTGCACACACAAAAACCATACACACGCCTGTGTGTACATGTAAAATGACATGGATTCAACATGGAGGCAACCAAGTGTCCATCACCAGGGGCTGCTGAATCGAAGCTGCTGCCGTCAAGACATGGAACAGGGGAGGGCATGAACGAGACACAGGCAGCCCACCACAGGCAGAGTCACCTCCAAGAGTCCACATCAGGCCCCTCCCACCTCAGAGCACACACTCACCTGGGCCCCCGGCCACCTGCCATGTTCCTCTCGCTGGACGCAGAGGCCCGGAGTGTCTGCTCCCTGCAGGCTCCTGGCTTCTGGGGCTGGAGCTCCTCCTCCTGTTCCTCTGGCCTCCTCTTCTCGCTGTCACTGTCATCGCTGCCTTCTCCGAGGATGTCGTCCACCTGACAAACAGCCAACAGTCAGCCACAGACCTTCCTGGGCCCCATCCCCAACAACAGGCCTTCTCTCGCAGAGTCCAGGGCTCTAGGTACAGTGGGGTGGCGGCTGCAAGTGGGACTCTGCTTCCTACCCAAGCCCTGGGGTTTGAAACTCACCAATCCTTAAAACAAAGCCTCAGGTGAAAGACTCTTGGAAATCCATGGAGCAAGCCCAGTCGCTTCACAGGCAGGGGCTGGGTTTACATTCCTTCTGTGCCTTACGTGAACAGGGGCTTTATTCCTAGCACACTGTTGGATTTTATGGTGAATAACCAGAACATCTGCTTGAAATTCTCAAGATCAGTGAGACCCACAGTGTGACTCCCGAGTGACAGGGCTTTCCAGGAGGCGGCCTGGTCTTTCCCATCCTGGAATCTGGGTGGAGATGTGGCCATGCCATAGGGATGCTTGCTAAGATGGCTGCTCGCTCGCTCTAGGCATGCCTCCAATTTGGGACACATGCAGGGAGGGTGACTCCTGAACACCTGGGGTAAGCACGGGCCAGCCCCTGCCTGACACCTGCGATGCGGATGGGAGCGGGAACAGAGGCGGGAGGTGTGTGGTGGGCGGGTGAGCGAACAGGTGACCTGTGTGCCACATCTGAACCTCAGCCTCCCGGAACCTCAGCACGCGGGAAGTAAGTGCCATTAGCGCCTCGCTGTGGCGGCAAGAGAGGCTGAGCCCAGTGCCAGGGAGGCGAACCTCCTGTCCTGAACTGAGCAGAGATGGGAGGACGTGCAGAAAGAACCTACACACAGCAGCCAGGGGCCTCTTGGCCGCCGCCAGCGGAGAGAAGACGGCTTTATGTCCAGCAGGGATCGTGACAGAGGGGTGCTGGCGGGCAGCTCTGCTCACAGCTCTCCCATGTTGAGGGTGTCGTGTGTGATGGTACAGCCACGTGGTCCCTGAGACAGGCGGCCTGTCCACTGCCCCCCAGTGCAGGCTGCTTCCCAGGAGGGGTCTGGACGTGCCCACCTGGCTGGGGCCCGGGGGATGCCACATGGGGCCCTGAGGGGCACTGACTGACACAGACGTGACCTCACCCCTGCAGCAGGCCATGACAAACGGCCACGGAACACAACTCCTGAGACAGGTGCAGCTCAGAGCAGTCGAGGCCCTGAGGTCAGAGTTACAGAGGTTTGGAAATCACGGCTCACCCCCCGCCCCGAGTCCACATGGGGGCCACCTTGTCCGCCTCACCTCGCCAACGAGTCACAGCACATGTACCCTGGCCTGAATTATTAAAAAGCAGAAACATTTTAACCAATGGTCAATTAGCTAAGGCAGCGACTTTACCATCAGGTCATTATAATGATCTCTGAAAGTAACACGTTACCAGGGATGCTGGCATTAAAGGTATTTAATAAGAGCAGTTGGTTAATCCAAGACGTTCCTGATCGCACTTCACCAGAATGCCTACATCACTCTATTTACTGTTCTGATGGCGAGTCTCCTATAGGAATCATTCTACTAAATTCTATTCTGAAAATACGTAGGGCCTTTAACACGGCAGAGAGAAAAAAGGCATCGTTCAAATCTGTTATTTTACACTTGACAGCCAAGGGCAGGCGGGCCGGCCAGCGTGGCAACCCAGGGACCCCACGGGGCCTTTGCCAGCGTGGCGCTCCACCTGGGAGGGCCAACACTGGCGAGGCAGGGCAGCCGGCGCGTGTCCATTGGCTGCTATCTGAAAGACCTGGAGGTACGCTTTGCATAGCCAAACCAGAAACGTGGACACGCATTCAAACCTGACCTCACCTAACAGTGCTCCCCTCTCCTCTCCCTCTTTCTGCCTGACATGTAACATATCGGTGTGGGAACGACATCTATCTTTCCTGCACTTGTTTTTACAAAAAAGATGACGGTACTTTTTGAATAATAGTTTTCTGCACTACAGAGGCTCTTGGGTTCAGGATGGGGTCACGTCCAGATGAGCCCATCACAGGTTGAAAACAGTCAGCACACCTGGCCCAGCTGCCTTCCACACTAAGACCACTGACATCAGCCCAGTGCTGGCAAATCACCTAGCATAAGGCCGACTCGGAAACAGCTTTCTACAGAACGCGAAGTCAAGAGTCCAAATTCGAAGTATGGTTTCTCCCAAACACCCATCACCTGCACATCGTTGTAAAGTTAGAAAAGCATTAAGCTGAACCATTATAAGTTGAGGGCTGTCTGCATTTACTTAAAAGATGCTAAAATATATATTTTTTAATCTTAAGGAAAATTTAGAAGTCTGTAAAAAGAAAAAACACAAACGAATTCATATCTAAGTGTTGGAATTTCTACCAAAGGGCAAATACAGGTAATACCAGATGCTACTATATCCTGTCAACGCATAGAAATTAAACGTTTCTATCAACCTCCTTCCATGACCCCAGATCACTAATAATGAAACTGAGCCCAGCTCCGCCCTGGAGTGAGGTGGGACGGCTGTCGGAGAGAGGATGGAAACGAGAAGGGACCCAGAGCAAAGCCGGGAAGCTCCCTGAGCATGGGAGCACAGCAGGCAAGAACGAGGAAAAGCAGCTGAAGAGGCGGCTATGCTGGCTGGGCAGACCAGCAGGCTCTCCCGCGGGGTGTGCAGGGGACTGGCCCCGCCACAAGGCTCCAGGGACCTCAGAGCCCTGGTTTCGGCACATTCCCTTCCCCGAAGTTCCATGATCACACAAGAACCTGCGGAGAGGCTGACACACATGGCGGTGGAGTCTCTTTCTGAGCTGGCTGAGACAGAGGCAGATGTTTGTGGAGAAATGCACAGGCTTCAGCAAATGACGAGACATGGCACCTGCTGTAAAAAGGTCACCACGGCACCCTAAGAAGCTCTAGTCTATTAAACCGTAAATCCCTCTGCCTGACATCAACGAACTTCTCTCCCGTCCAAAAGCACAAACACCCCCAGGTCTCCTCTCAGATGTGCTATATTCTCCGCCATTAAAACTAAAAGCACTTAGAGACCATTAAAGTTAACTTTCTTCAATGGCATTTTCCAGAGATGGCGAACAAAGAGAACAGAAGGCAACGCTGCCCAGAGCTGCCCAGAGCTGTGCGGCCGACCTCGGCTCCTGCAGGTCTCCAAACCCAGGGCAGACACTCGCCCCGGGTGGCACGGAAATGCCTGCGCCTGGTGTGGAGCCTCGTGCACTTGCCACACAGAGCATCGCTGGAACAGCTCGGGGAGGCGCCCGTGGACACCGCTCACGATGGACACCTGGGTAGGAGCCGGAGCTCCCAACACTATGGCCACAGGAGGGGCCTGTGACTCCCAGGTAACCCACAGGGCCCAGCACAGCTGGGGATGCTGATCTCAGGAAGAGGTCCCGCCACACGGCTTCGGCTGCGCTGACTGCGGGGAGGATCTCCTGAGGGCTGCCTCTGGGAGCTGAGGGCCTGGCTGCAGGAACACAATCTGCAATCCGAGCACTGGAGGATGACCCTGAGCTCCTGGACGGCCCTGAGCACGGCCTGAGCCCTGAGTCCCAGTGGTGTCGATGACAAGCAGGGGCAGCTTCCAGGGAGATGTGCGGTGATTTGTGATACGGCGGAGACCTCACAGAGAAAAACTACAATATGGAATACATTTTCAAGTGAATTAATACCAACTGGAAAGACGGTTTAATGAACAGAAGACTTCAACTAAAGAAGAACTTTAATGACATGTAAAAAAAAACCCCAAAGCTTGGAAAACAAACTCAAGGCATTCAGAACTTGCCAAGCTTGAGTGGTGGGACCCAGAGCCCTTCAGTAGAGATGTGGCTGCAGACTTATGCGAATTACATACTCCAAAACCCACAGAGAAAGCTTTACTACTCAGAGGAAGATTGTGACAAGTCTCTTATAAAAAAGAGATCACTTCTTATCCATTCAATTTATCTATGGTGAGACTTTAATTCACTAACACTTCAGGAACCATAACTTTCAGGAAATATTTAGAGCCCAAAGAGAGAGAGGCATTCTTTTTAAAGTTACCAACTTAATGAAAGAAAAATCAAATCCCAGTCTAAACACCTGAAGTTCTCACCGTGTGAAGAATGATCTAATGATCTAATCTTTAGACATGGTTTGTTACTTTTTTTTTTCATCATTTATCATCAACAACTTCTACTGATTGGATAATACAATGTACAAAACTAAGTCATTCTTAAAGGATGTTGGTTAATCAGAAAATGTGACAAGATCAAGTCACAAGTATGGTGAAGAACCACAAATCAGACATAACGGGAAAAATTCCTGCTGTTCGGTGACAGCAAAGTTCCCACACATCACTGATTTATGTGTACTGCGTGTATTTTAAGTGAATCTTCAGATTTGTCTACTGTACACAGCCACGGAGAAGGGTTCTGGCCCTTTAGTTTCCTAGAATCTAATACAATTAACTTTGCAGTCTGCCATTAGTTTGGGAGAAGGCCTACCACGTTAGCAGGTGCCCAGAGATTTCTGCACAAATGTCCAATTCAATAAAGGCAGCTTCGCTAACATGTTAGGCTCCAGGACGCCACAGGTATTAGGAGTGGAGTCACAGAAATGGTCTCAGAAGCACAGCAAGAGAAGGACTGGCATCTCAAGGGCCTCTGCACAGCACCAGAAGTTTACCGTTCGTGTCATGGATTCCTGAAGAGGACAAGAAAGAGACTGACTGGTCTCAAAAAAATACTTGAAGACATCATGGCTGAAAACTCCCCAAATTTGCTTAAAAATGCACATGGCTGCGTCCATGTGCAGATACGAGTGTGGCGGCCGTCCGCCTCCGTTTGCTGAAGGACGCACGTGGCTGTGTCCGTGTCCAGAGACGAGTGTGGCGGCCGTCCGCCTCCGTTTGCTGAAGGACGCACGTGGCTGTGTCCGTGTCCAGAGACGAGTGTGGCGGCCGTCCACCTCCCGTTTGCTGAAGGACGCACATGGCTGTGTCCGTGTCCAGAGACGAGTGTGGCGGCCGTCCGCCTCCGTTTGCTGAAGGACGCACGTGGCTGTGTCCGTGTCCAGAGACGAGTGTGGCGGCCGTCCGCCTCCGTTTGCTGAAGGACGCACGTGGCTGTGTCCGTGTCCAGAGATGAGTGTGGTGGCCATCCGCATCCGTTTGCTGAAAGACACATGTGGCTCCGTCTGTGTGCAGAGACGAGTGTGGCGGCCATCCACGTTCCTTGTTTGTGTTTACCACCTTTTGCTTCCTTTCTCCGGGGGCTGGGGGGGGGGGTCAAAGCAGATCTGTGGAAAGGCAGCAGCTGAGCGGAGCCTTGAAGGACGGGTGGGAGCTGCTTCGGGTGTCAGAGAGGAGCACAGAGCCCCACGCTGGGATAACGGGTGCCAACTGCAGAGAAACAGTTTGGACGCTACACAAGAGCTCACTCCAGGCCAGAAGGTACTGAGGCTGTAAGTGCAGGCACATGTCATGCATATTTTATGAGCAGTAAGTATCTGTGAAGTTTTAACTTTTTGAGACGGCTCGAAACTCTTCACATGTTGCCTTCAACCTGTTTCTGAGTTCCACTGACGTGCCAGAAATGGCCGGAGGTCTCAACACCCCTCACTCAATGGCCCCCCATAGGCTGCACTTGACCCTGGTTCCAGATCCCCTCAACTCCCCATCGTCTGCATCCTGAAAGGAGCAGCAGCCCCCGCCCTGTGTGTCCCCAGTATGAATGGAGGCCACGGCAGCCTCCAGGGAACACCACGCGGCAGGCACCCGGTCCATCTCGCAGGCCCATGGTGGGTGCAGGCAGCGAGCGCGAGAGACAGGCATATCTGGGGTGCAGCTGCCTCATCTGCCCCAGCACAGGGAGTGTAAGGGGGACAGGCATGAGACGAGGCTGTCGCGCCAGGGCTGGGTCACAAGGAGATTCCTGAGGCTGCTGTAATAACCATGCATCATGGCTAAAATGATCCAAATTCATGACTTTACAGCTGTGCAGGTCAGAAGTTCAAAGTGAGTCTCACAGGACCAAAATCCAGGTGTCCATGGGGAGAGTCCCTTCCTCGCATTTTCCAGCTTCCAGAGGCCCCGTGTCCTCAGCTCTGGGCCTCCTATGACCCCTCTCCTGCATCCCTCCTCCCTCCTCCAGGGAGGATTCTGTGATCTCAGTGGTCACCAGAACTGTCCAGGACCATCTCCTCTCAATGTCCCGAATTTCATCTCTTGTGCAAAGTTATCTGGCATGAAGGCGGCACTGCCAGGTCCCAGGAGAAGATGCCTTCAGGGGCAACGCTCGCCCACCACCATCTCTAACTTGTCTTCCAGCCAATGAGGAGTGACTGGTGGCTCTGAGCCGAGGTCGGTGCCGAGGACTGTGCTTAGAAGGCCCAGCGTCAGCACCTGCCCTCCTGGGACACACTGCAGGGGGCTGGGGCTAGGAGTGGCTGGGGATGAGAGGAAGGGGTGTGGGGCAGTGCCCTGGCCCCTGCGGTGAGGGAGGAGCCACACAGGGAGGGACGGCTGACCTCCAAGTCCCCTCTTTCCTCCCTGAGCAAATGGGATGGGACCTGGGCAGCTACGGTAGCCCACAACAGCAAGAAGGACCAGAGGGTGCTGTGGGGACAGGAGGCCGCTCCAGATGAGCCCCATGGCCAGGGCAGCTCACGGCAGGCAGCGCACTGCATGCCTGGCTCTTGCTGATGGTGGGAGCAACTCCCTGGAAGCTTTGGCAGGGACTTAAAGGAAACTTCCCTGCTGCACATTCAAGGCTGTCCTGGAAAGTGGGCGGGAGCATCCCAACAGCTGCCCGGACCCTGCGCTGGGAAACCCACAGTGTGCTGTGCCCCATGAAGTAAAATTTTTGGAATGTTTCAAACTAACACAGAAGTAACAACAAGCAACCAGGAAGCCTATTTTCCACTTGCCTGCTGGAAGAAACCTAGATAAAGAATCCATCTGGGTCAACCTAGTGCTAAAAAATTTTATAAACACAGGACGCATTTCATGGAGGCTAGGTAGGGGCTGGAACAGAAATCAAATATTTCACTACTCTGAAACTTTAGACATATTTACTTACAGGAGAAAATATTAAAAACAGTTAGAACGCATTAACATTAAAATATAAAGTCACCATCTGATAGAAAAGACTGAAATTTTTTTTCCTAAAGTAGAGCCCTTCTAGTCTTTCAAATGCCTCAAATGACAAAAGGCAGGTATTGTAGGTATGCATATGTGTATATATGTATGTGTTTTCTCTGGGGAAAGGGAGTAAGAAAGCTCCAGATTCCTTTAGGCTATGTGTCGTGGGTTAAACAGGCACCCCTGGTCTTGTGCACCTGGCCGTATGTCCACACACGGCACAGGGAGTCAGGTGAGACAAGGCCACTTGGACTGGGTGGGCCTCGGCAGAGAGATAGGGACAAAGGCACGGGGGACACAGAGGCCGGAAAGAGGTGCCACAGCACTGCTCACAGATGTGCACCTGCAGGGCACCCCACGGCTCCGTTCCTGGAGGTCCCAGGATGTGTGCAGGTGGCGCACACCCCTATGTCATGATGCTGGGACACTGCTCACCTCTTCTCCACAGTCTCCTCCATAAGGCAGGATGCGTACCAGGTGTCTCCCACCCCACCCCGCAGCCCCTGCTGCAGCCCCCAGGAAGGAGCAGAGGGTCCTGGCCGTCAGGTGCTGTCTTGTGGGCCCGGGACTCACGGAGAATCCCACAGGGGAGGGCTGTCTTGTGGGCCCGGGACTCATGGAGAATCCCACAGGGGAGGGTCGACTCTCTTGTGGGACCGGGCCTCATGGATAGTCTCACAGGGGGAGAGCTGATTCTCCTGTGGGCCTGGGACTCACAGAGAATCAAGCAGGCTTTAACTGTTCACGAATGTGAAACCCTCTGGCCTCTATCCCATGCACAGAGCAATCCATGGCTGCAGACTTCCACTTTCGATACCATTTGTTCATGAAGGGCCACATCTGGGGTTGAAGGTCACTTTTTATTTCTGAGAGAATTAGGTTTTTGGGTGGAGGAAAGCTGCTGACTGCACTGAACACTTCTGTCTCCCACTGAGATTTCAACCCCTTTTGATATCAAATGAATAAGAACCAAGGTTGTCACTGCTGCCTGACAAACGGGACTATGTGGGGAACAGACCCAGAGTCCTCCACGCCTGACCAGGAAACAAAGAGGAAGATGTGACGTGTCAGCGTCTTCCAGGTGGGAAGAGGCCAGCGTCCACTCCCTCCTCTCCTCCAGCCCCTGGTCCTAGTCAGGTGGTCATTCCTTATACGGAAACTTCTGGCATCTCAAATAAAGTGGTCTGGGCTTATGGGTAGTGGCTGACAAAAATTTTTTTAAGAGAAAACATTTTCATGAAAATAAAAACAGTTAATATTCAAAATGGCAGACAAATGGCAGAGAAATCAGCACATCTGAAAAATGGGTTTGATCCTCACAAACACACTGGTGTCTAAAGGTGATGACCTGAGTTACTGACATGATTCTGTCCTAAATATAACCATCTGCATTTTTCTGCTATTGCTGAAAATAAACAGGAGCTGTTTTCCTCCTCAAGAAACTTCTACCACCTTCTCAATGCAAACAGAACAGCAGTTCTCTCCATAGGCCAGCGATGCCAGGCGGGCACAGAGGATGGGCGCAGGAGAGGAAGACCTTGGAAAGGGGTGGCCTGCGCCCTGACCGGCTGCGGGAGAGACCCACACGGGGGCCCCGACTGGTTGCGGGAGAGACCCACATGGGCACCACCCATGAAGGCACCTTCCAGGAGGACAGGGGATGCGTTTTTCCACCAGGGTCCTTCGAAAGAACAGTCTCTGAAGGACCGTGCTATGTCCGCCTGTAGCACCCCGACAGGTGTGGAACCTATCAAGAGGTTGGCCTGGGACCCAAGAGAAGCAGCACACAGGCCAAGGGGCCCAGGACACAGGAGCGAGACATGACCTGGCTGAGCAAACCCAACATCACCAATGCTGCCTAAAGCTCTTTAGTGCCATAATGATTTCCTGTGAGCATCACAGTCACACGAGGCGCTGTGAGAGTCACAGTCACACAAGGTGTGTAAGAATCAGTCACACAAGGCGCTGTGAGAGTCACAGTCACACGAGATGCTGTGAGAATCACGGTCACACGAGACGCTGTGAGAATCAGTCACACTGTGTGCGTGTGTTCAACGCCCACATGCAATGGAAGCACAGCTGTCCGGGGTTTCTCAACAGGGGCTTGTCGGCGTCGGGTGGGAGTGCTGACCAGCAGCAGCATCAGCCCCGGGCACGACCACCTGCGCCGCCAGACGCTGCCCTACGTCCTTGGGGAGGGCCAGGAGAGCAGGAGGGCCGGGTAGCGTTGGCCCTGGTGGGGACGCAGGCGAATCTGAAACCACGCCCCTGACGTGCTCTCATGCCACATGCTGCTGGGAACATTGCTTATGCTGTTCTAGGTCTCCTTGAATAGAAGTTCTGCGAAAAACACAAGCGGTAGTCCCAAACCAGACCCGACCGCGCGTGCAGAACTCTAGCTCCGCCTCCACGTGCGTAGCTCTGCGATCCACCCGCTCAGCGCTGCTCCGCGGCCCCGGCACAAGCGCCGGTGCGGGCACCGGGGCGCGTCGTTGGCTCACCTCTTTGTCCATACTCTCTAAATCTTCCTTACAAAGAGTGTACAGCGGCATTGTCTCAGACATACTGGGCTGTCGCTTTCTTCTAGAAGGGCCAGGCTGCTCTCCGTCCTGAGCATCAGGCAGCTCTTCATCAAACATCTGCGGCTGAGGTGGCGGGACCGCTCTGAAAGGAATTTTACAGGCCCCACATGAGGAAGGTCAGCTTGAATTGCACCTTTCAGAACTGAATCAGATTCCTGACTCTCGGACGTGATAAACACTCACACACCCCAACAGGGAATACTTATGAAACATGATCCTTCGCCAATACGCTTTCCAGAGTTTAACAGATCAGAATTTGCTAACTGAGCCGGGTTGAGTGGCAAAACACGGTTGTGACTATCCTGTCGAAAAACAGCATACACCTTATCAACAAAATCCCCGTGGTGCAGACACTTGCCGGGCTCTAGCATCTTAGAAGAAAGGGGAAATGGGACGGGAGATGAACAGTGTTCTGTGAACCACCAGGATATGTCGTTCACCCTCAAAACAGGGTCTGGAGAGCAACACGACGAAAAACAAAACAAGGAAACGCAACATCTCCAGGCTACGAAAAGACAGAACCAGGGAAGCCACAAAACAGATGTCAGTGGCTGGTGCGGAGGGTCACACTTGTAATCCCAGCACTTTGGGAGGCCGGGGCAGGCAGGTGGATCATGTGAGGTGAGGAGTTCGAGACCAGCCTGGCCAACATGGTAAAACCCCATTTCTACCAAAAATGCGAAAAAGTAGCTGAACTGGTGGCAGGCGCCTGTAGTCCCAGCTACTCAGAAGGCTGAAGCAGGAGAAATGCTTGAACCCAGGAGGCGGAGGCTGCAATGAGCAGAGATCACACCACTGCACTCCAGCCTGGGTGAAAGAGGAAGAGTCCATCTTAAAAAAAAGAAAAAAAGAAAAACTCATTTCACACACACAAACAACAGGAAACGGTAATTCTTGTGCTTGTTTTACTAAAGCACTAAATGTTAATGTGATAAATCACTGAGCACGGGCCAATCTTCTGTTTCAAGGATGCTACGGTCACAACCATTTTTCTGCTATGTGAAAACCGCAACTACATTTGAAATGGTTTCTCTCTTCTGTGAACATCTGTCTTGCTCTGGATGTGTCAATCTTATGAATATATTCTGATGCCTGCCTTTGACTGCTAGAATTTAAGGCAAGCTTCTGGGAGAACAGCTGATGCTGCCCCCCTGAGAGGTGGTTGTTTCTAGCACCCAGCTCTTCCCTGGATGAGTGGATCACGAGACCAGGAGGCACTAAGCGTGCGTCCCAGACACCAGCTCGCTAGGGACAGACACGAGGACGAGGGGATAAAACCTATCATGGTCAAGAGATCGAGACCATCCTGGCCAACATGGTGAAACCCTGTCTCTACTAAAAAATACAAAAAACAATTAGCTGGGCGTGGTGGTGTGTGCCTGTAGTCCCAGCTACCCGGGAGGCTGAGGCAAGAGAATTGGTTGAACCCGGGAGGCGGAGGTTGCAGTGAGCCGAGATCGCGCCACTGCACTCCAGCCTGGCGCCTGGCAACAGAGCAAGATTCTGTCTCAAAAAAAAAAAAAAAAAGAAAACCCATCATGGTGAAGGAAATAGGCCCTAAGTCAAAGTCACAAAACTATAAAGACACACTGTATTAGTCTAGTTCCTAATGGAGAGATTTTCTGCCCAGAAATCTAAAAATGCTGCTCTGAGCTATCTGGAATTCGGGACTCCCCCAGCCTTGTCAAAGTCCACTCTTGATGGCCCTCTGCAAGCAAGTGCTTCCCATCCTGCGAACGCACACCCACTTTCCACCCCGCGAAAGCCCGCTTTCCACCCCGCAAAGGCCCGCTTTCCATCCACGAAGGCCCGCTTCCCATCCTGAGACCGCACGCCCACTTTCCATCCTGAGAAGGCCCGCTTTCCATCTGCGAAACCCACACTTCCTATCTGCATTTGGCTGAAACATCCACGTGTAAGTGGATGCACGCCATTCAAACCAGTGTTGTTCAAAGGGCCAACTGCACTGTTACTTTAAAATGAACATATTAAAAACCTGTGATAACTGCTCTTCTCCAAACACCCCTCCTCTGGGGTCTCAGAGAAGGCCATGGGGGAGCACGTGTGGAGCCTGACGTCCACCCCCAGCGGCAGCAACAAGGCCCCTCCTACCCATGCAGGTGGGTCAGAACTCTCCCAGCCCCCACTGGAGACGAAGACACCCTCCCATGGTGCTAGTAACGATGATGTGTGGGGCCAGGACTGCTACAGTAATGGTGCTACACAACCCCTATAGCCGTCCACCAGCAATGGTACCACCTCATCCCACAGCCGTCCACCAGCAATGGTACCACCTCATCCCACAGCCGTCCACCAGCAATGGTACCACCTCATCCCACAGCC
>PVKV010036907.1:0-15287 GCA_004027835.1 Alouatta palliata
GAACCCAGGAGGCGGAGGTTGCGGTGAGCCGAGATCGCGCCATTGCACTCCAGCCTGGGTAACAAGAGCAAAACTCCATCTCCAAAAAAAAAAAAAAATTCGTTTGTTAGGTGTGGCAGCTCTTGGCTAACTACATCCAAACTGGCTTTGGTCACCTGAAGCACACACACAAAAATCTATGAGAACACTACTGAGTAGATACCAGAATCAGTAGAAGGTCTAGAGAGCAAGGCTTGCAAATGGATAGGGATTAAGGCTAGATATAAGAATCATGGCCAGGGGAATGGCACTAATGCTGTCCCAGCACTACTACCTTCAGCACTGGTGACGGAATGCATTCTAAATTGCCCTCATTGTATCAGTCAGAGTCTTAACAAGAAATAGTTGGCACACTCAGGAGAATAATTTTAGGAGGGCCTAGTTACTAAATTTACAAAGGGGTAGGTATAGGAGGGCCAACAGGGATAGTGTGGTAACCTGCTGTTAGTAGTAGTAGTAACCAGGTAACCAGACCCCAGGGGCTTAGTGGTCACCACTGCTAGGCCAAAGTTAAGAGGAAGGACAGGTTACAGGAACTGTAAGGGGGACAGTCATGTAGAGCAATCCATCTTGAAAAGACCAGCAGCCAGTCAAGAGATACAGCCAGCCTAGAGATACAGCCAGCCTAGACAACCTCACAGGAGGTTTATTCTCCTGAAAGGGTGCCAGGAGAATAAATACCCTGACTTCACTCTTCCTTACCATCCTGCTGCCTCCCATTGGATGGCTCCCATTATCTGAATTCAGCCCTAAGCCAGAGGATGTAAGAAGCTATTAATGTAACCACGTGTGTCAGCCTCCCAGGGCAGAAAATAAGGTAGACAATGAGTTTGAAGGGGCAAATGTTGTACCATATTCAGTGATCTAGACAGGAGTCTGCAGTTGGCCAAATTTATGTCATGTGTCTGTGCTTAAGTTGCCAGTGGGCAGGAGAAGCAAGTGTCAGGCAACTTCAGTGGAAGGTGGGTTCATATTCCCTCTCGCTAAGTTATACACAGGAGGATTGCTCAGACCTAAGGTAGTGTTGCTGTACTAGTCAGTGAGCACCCCAACAAAAGTTTACTTTATGGTCATGTTGTCAAGTCACTGCAAGTATCTCTGCTCATTGTCAGTCAAGTGTCCTTTTTCGTTCACAGATGTCACAGCACCAGGTACATGCAGTTCAGCAGCTCGCCAAGGTTATGGGCTGGCAGGTACTGAGCTTCAGTAATCATGTGGGACTTGGGCCCATAGAGAGCATTGGCAATGCATCTGCCATCACGGTGGCCTCCCCGAATGGTGACTATGCTATTTCAGGTACTTTCTGCGGCTTTGAATGAGAAGGGACCATTGGCAGTGTGGCTTTAACGTTTAGCTGTAATAATTAAATATAGGTCAGAGTAATTTATCTCTGTAATAAATTGGTTAATGTTGTATTTACACTGAATATTTATTTGATCATAGCTGTTATTCAGAGCAAGAGATTATTATTTCTCTTTCTAGTAATTATAAAAATGTTTAGATTGGCAGCACATTTTCCTCAGGTAGTCTGAAAAGTGTCATCAGCATTGTTACTCCTGCAGTTCCAAACTTTAATGGATAAGAACTTTAAAAAAATGGACTGCTGCAAACACGGGAGGAAAAATATCTGATCCTAAAAAGAGTAAAGGGATGGAGCAGAGAGGAGAAGTATTTTAATTAATTAATTCATTTGTTTTTGTTACAGAGTCTCACTCTGTTTCTCAGGCTGGATGGAGTGCAGTGGTGTTATCTCTGCTCACCGCAACCTCCACCTCCCAAGTTCAAGTAGTTCTCCCACCTCAGCCACCTGAGTAGCTGGGACTAGAGGCGCCCACCATCACACCTGACTAATTTTTGTATTTTAAGTAGAGATGGAGTTTTGCCATGTTGGCCAGGCTGGTCTCGAACTCCTAACCTCAGGTGATCCTCCTGCCTTGGCCTCCCAAAGTGCTGGGATTACAGGTGTGAGCCAATGCACCTAGCTGAGGAGAAGTATTTTATTAAGCACCTACTCTGAGTAGGCACTTTATAGACACTTGCATGTCTGTTACATAACTTAAATTTACATTTGAAGCACTTACGATTTTAGCATGATCTTCATTTCTAATATCTGCTCTGACTACTTCAAAGATAGAGTCATGTGTTGCATAACGACAGGGACAGGTTCTGAGAAATGTGTTGTTAGAGGATTTCATCGCATGATAATAGAGTGCACTTACACAGCTCTAGATGGTACAGCCTACTACATACACATCTGAGCTACATGGCATAGCCTGTCGCTCTTAGGCTACAAACTTGTACAGCATGTTGCTGTACTGAATGCTATAGACAGTTGTAACACAATGGTATTTGTGTATCTAAACATAGAAAAAGTACAGTAGGCGGGGTACAGTGGCTCACACCTGTAATCTCAGCACTTTGGGAGGCTAAGGTGGATGGATCACGAGGTCAGGAGAACGAGACCAGCCTGACTAACGTGGAGAAACCCATCTGTACTAAAAATACAAAATTAGCCAGGCATGGTGGCCCATGCCTGAATCCCAGCTACTTGGGAAGGTGAGGCAGGAGAATCACTTGAACTCAAGAGGCGGAGGTTACAGTGAGCCAGGATAGCACCATTGCACTCCAGCCTGGGCAACAAGAGCAAAACTCTGTCTCAAAAAAAGAAAGAAAGAAAAGGTACAGTAAAAATATGATATAACTTATGGGACTACCACTATATATGCCATCTGTCATTGACTGAAATATTATGCAGCTTATGACTGTGTTTGAAAGAGTGGGTAGGTAGAAATATTTCCCCACAGGATCACAGCATGTGAATCTGCAAGCTTGGTCATTGCTGGATCTTTATTGCTAGGAATTTCAAAATACCCTTTTCTTTTTCCAAGTAATAATTAAAACCTCATTAAAACCTGAAATTCTTAATTCAGAATAATCTTTCCTTCATCCTTTTCAGTCCTGATTTTAAGTGGTTGAGGTTTCATTATATATTAGGCATGTATTAACCAATTCATTGAATGACCTGTATTATCAAATGAATGTATTGAAAAAAATAGGTGGAAGTGCTAGGTGTGGTGGCTCATGCCTATAATCCCAGCCCTTTGGGAGGCTAAAATGGAAAGATTGCTTGAGCCCAAGAGTTTGGGACCAGCCCTGGCAACACGATGAGACCTTGTCTTTAACCGCTACCCCCAAAAAAGCTTTGTATGTTTTTCAATGCTGCATATGGAAACAAAAGAGTTGACTTCCTGAAAATAGGACATTTGACATTCCTAGGTCAAAACTCATCTTTGTGGTACAAATAATAATTCATGAGTATTTATATCAGCCTCTTATATAGAAGTTAAATTTTTTTTTCTTGCATGTTGAAACTGAAAAAGCACTTTTTAACAAGAATGTTTAAGTTGGTAGACAAGGTTTTTGTATTCACAGTAGAATGAAGTTGTGAGATTTACCTTTGTTATTTAAAGTTTAGTAAACTAGAGTGTATTGCTATTTTTGTTTTTCTCCACAGTTCGTAATGGACCTGAAAGTGGCAGCAAAATTATGGTTCAGTTTCCCCGTAATCAGTGTAAAGACCTTCCAAAAAGTGATGTTTTACAAGACACCAAATGGAGTCACCTTCGTGGGCCATTCAAAGAAGTTCATTGGAATAAAATGGAAGGTCGAAACTTTGTTTATAAAATGGAGCTGCTTATGTCTGCACTTAGCCCTTGTCTACTATGATTTTTCTAGAAGTTTCCAGAAACTTTGACTTGAAATGTTTGCAGCTCAACCATAAGCACAAAGAGTAAATAACTTCCAAAGGAATATTGTTTTTAAAAATAATAATTAGGAAATGTGTATTTAGCACATTGAGTGCTTTCGCTTTATAAATGACAAGAGCTTTGAAATGCAGAAGTTTATGTACAGTTGTATATGCAGTAATGGCAAGATGTAAAATAATACATTTTTTCATGCAGTTGAAAATATTACTAACTTAAGGGTTTGGATTTGTTTTTTTTAAATATTCCTTCTTTGATGTTGACATCAAATAAAGTGTGTGGTTAAAAAAATCTCCAAATACTTTTTTTTTCCCCCAAATACTTTTTTTTTGAGATGACGTCTCACTGTATAGTCCAGGCTGGAGTGCAGTGGTGTGGTCATGGCTCACTGCAGCCTCCACCTCCCGGGCTTAGGTGATCCTCCTGTCTCAGCCTCCTGAGTCTCCTACTCTCTAAACTCTTGATAACCTCTTCCTCCAGTTGTCTCCTTTCAGCTTGCCTGGGTCTAACCTACATAGGTAATTTAAGAACATCCTTAGAAAGGACAGCTGAAGGCATAGGAGGTAGATTATCTCTTTAGGGCATCCTTGAGTCTTTCTGGTCTGTTCTCCCCCCTGAATGACCTCACCAGTTGAGACACTTAGTGCATGACTCATGCCCAGCCTTCCACCTGGGATTCTCCAGCCTCCACCCAGCAGCCCTGGATTGCTTTCTCCAATTAAGGCCTTTCCATTAGCTCTCCGCTTTTCCAAAGGGAAAAAACTAGTGGATTAATGGATTATTTTTTCCAAGGAACTTGTTTGCACTTCTTGGAAATAGTGCCTAAAGTGTGCCCATTAGTAAGAGATAGATTTAGCTTTATGAGCCTTTTGCTACCACTGTAAGAAATACCATATAGGTGAGGTCTCCTTATAAGTAAGGCTTTCAGTTTTTAAAACAGACATTCTGCTTTAACAATCTGTAAGATGACTGTGCAGTAATAAAAGTTCTTTGTGTTTCTCCACCATTTTTTCATTAAAGAAAAATGAAGGCCAGGCATGGTGGCTAATGCCTGTAATCCCAGCACTTGGGGAGGCCAAGGTAGGCAGATCACAAGGTCAGGAGATGGAGACCATCCTGGCCAACATGATGAAACCCTGTCTCAACTAAAATACAAAAAAACCTAGCTGGGCGTGGTGGCGCATGCATGTAGTTCCAGCTACTTGGGAGGCTGAGGCAGGAGAATTGCTTGAACCCGGGAGGTGGAGGCTGCACTGAGCCGAGATCGCGCCACTGCATCCTAGCCTGGCAACAGAGCAAGACTTCATCTCAAAAAAAAAAAAACAACAAAAAAAAAACATAGTAGAAACTAAAGCAAATGTATAGGAAAATGGTAGCTTAGTTGCTGTGGTAGCAATTCTTGTGCCTTGTGTTTGTTTATATTTTCTAGTTTAGTGTTTTAACCTTAATTTCCTGGAGTTTGAAGGATGTGCTATGGAAACTTGGGAGACAGTTTGAAGAAAACCAATTAGTCCCTCGACAAGTGAGGAGCTGTGTTTGAATCTTGGCTCTACTACTGGCTTGCTGTATGAACTTGGCAAGGCTTCCCTCTGAACCTGTTTCCTTATATGTAAATGAGGATAGAGATGCCTCCTCTGCTAACCTCAGTGATTGAGAGGTTTCAATAAGGTTGGTAATGAATGTTAAATTCTAAAGTGGTACATAAATATAAAGCATTATGTAAGTGTGCTTCTAAGAGTCAAGCCAATTAGAAAGAATGGTTAAGACACCCGCCATGTTTATTAGGAGAAAGTATTTCCGAGTGTCCTGCATTCATATTTGTGTGATGTGTTATATATGGTGAACATATTGAGTGCTTTTCATCAGATTTCTTTGCTGGAATACCGTCAAATCAAAGTGATACCCTGATTATCTCATGTTGATCAGGAATTGTAACTGGCACTTAAATGCTGGGATTACAGGTATGAGCCACTTAGGTATTGTTGATGAATAAAAACAGGGGCAAGTGAATTATTTAGTAAGTTTACTTTGTTTAGTTGGAAAAAAAATCTGATCAGAACATGAGGTACCTGAGGGAAAAATATTTTTAGGATAGAACTACCTGGACAAGCACTCGCCTGTAACATCAAAGGAATTTAACCTGGCTGTGTGTGTGAGATGGAGCAGGTGTGTTATTATTAACAAACATAATAGATATTTTTGTTAAGGCCTGTGGGCACCCTAAGCGTGAAAATAAAGGAAAAACCTTGAATTCCTTTGAGGGAATTTCTGGGGTAGTCCTGAGAAGTAAACAAGCAACTTGATAAGCAAGAAGGTAATAGTAGCTTAAAACAATTGCCAAGGAATTTAAGAGCTGAGATACTTGGTTCCCTATAGAAACTAAAGATAACATCTTAAAATATGTCCCTGAGTTGTTTTCAGAAACTCCGATCCCCCCCAAGTGGATTTGCTGGCATGTAGACTGATAAGCCTTGGGACTGCCGTTCTTTGTTGTGAATTTCTTCTTAAGGGACCTGGAGGAGGTCATGCCCGTGAGCTGGAGCTAACATTCTAACTCAGAGTCTTAGACAAAGCTCCTCCTTAGCCAACTGCAAATCAGAAAATTTTTGAATGCATCTGTGGCCTATTGGTCCCTGCTTCAAGATGTCCCATCTTTGAGATCAAACCAATGTATAGCCACCATGTATTGATTTATGACTTTGGCTGTAACTTCTGCCTCTCCACCTTTGTGGGTTTTTTTGGGGTTTTCTTGTTTTTGTTTTTTGAGACAGGATCTTGTTACCCAAGCTGGAGTGCAGTAGAGCAATCAACTGCTCATTGCAGCCTCAACCTCTTGGGTTCAAGTAATCCTTCTGCCTCAGCCTCTCAAATAGCTGGGACTATAGGTGTACACCCCCACATCTGTCTAATTTTTAAAATTTTTTTGTAGAGTCAGGGTCTCACTGTGTTGGCCAGGCTGGTCTCAAACCAGCTCAAGGGATGCTCTCACCTTGACCTCCCAAAGTGCGAGAATTACATGTGGGAACCACCTTGCCTCCCCACCTTTAAAATCCTTACTTGTAAACCATTGGGGAATTGGAGTTCTTGCTCGATGTCCTTCAATGAATGCCTCACTTTCTCGTGCTGCAATCCCAGTGTCAGTGCTTGGCCTTGCTGTGCCAGGTAAGGAAACCCCAGTTTGGTTTGATAATGTGTACTTTGTAAGACCAAATCTAACACTAAAATTTTAGATTTATTTTATGTCATCAATATCCTCTCTTCTACCAATACTCAATCTCCGATAAATTTTATGTAAAACCCACCAAAATCATGGAACATTGACCCTGAATTCCCTGAAAGACTAAGAGATTCACAGGAGATAGAGCTGAATGCATTACTTAACAGGAGGAAGCCGTCTTGGTTGAAGAAACTATTCTGATAAAATAGAAGGTTTGCCTAAGATGGTTTTTGTATATATCATTTGAAATAAAAGTTAATTTTTCAGTGAATAATTACTGTGTATTCAAAAAAACCCATCTGAGCGCAGTGGCTCATGCCTGTAATTCCAACACTTTGGGAGGTTGAGGCAGGCACATTACCTGCGGTCAGGAGTTCGAGACCAGCCTGGCCAGCGTGGTGAAACCCTGTCTCTACTAAAATACAAAAATTAGCCGGGTGTGGTGGCTATAATCCCAGCTTCTTGGGAGGCTGAGGCAGGAGAATTGCTTGAACCCGGGAGGCAGTGATTGCCGTGAGCTGAGATGGCGCCACTGCACTCCAGCCTGGATGACAAGAGTAAAGCTCTGTTAAAAAAAACATTATAGTGTATTCATACTATGGACTGCATTGTGCAGGCAAGAAGAGTGAAGTTTTGGAAAAGGTAGACATGAAACAATGCCCAAGACACGTTAAGGAAAGACTGGCGAGTTGTAGGGTAATATATATGATAGAATTTCAAAGGGTAGTGGAAATAGTGACCTCAGCAACCATGTTGTCCTCAAGAACTGGAAAAGCTGACAGCCAGGCTGGATGGATTCAGGGGTGCAGAGAGGCACAAGAGCTGGCAACTCATGCTATTCATTAGTGGGAATTGAGTTGGGGATCACAAGGATTTGAGGATTTGTTCTGCTTTTAGTAAAGTATGGATATGTCTCATGCTTCATGGAAACTGGGCAGAAGAAACCTATGCTGGATATGTAAAAGCTGATGCCGGTGAGAGGGTTTCCACTTCCCCCAGTATCCTCTCCAGTGATGTCACGGAGGCAGCATCTGAATCACGTCCCTGGGGTTTCACCCTCTCGTGTTCTGCTCCTTGGTCCTGGTTACATCTCCAGCGTTCTATTCTGCCATCTCTTCTCACTCCTTGTTACACTCACCCAGCTCTTTGGAGTTGTAGGGTTTGGCTTTGTCTTCTTGCCTGGAGCAAGATATCCTGATAACCTTCTCTCTCACTGCGTTTGCTTCTCACCTTTGTGAGGTATTGCTTCAAATCAGAGTAAGCCCGAAGCGCTCTCAGGTATTTACCATCTTATGTGGGCTTCAGAGGACTTGAGCTCTCCCTGCCTGCCTGGAACGTCGTGAAATGAGAAAGTACAATAAATACCCTTTGGGATTCTAGGATCATAATCTTTGAAAGGACATTCTGTTGAGAAAGCATGTGTGTTCTGTAGAGTGTCTTATCCACGCTGAATGAGTGGTACAGTTGTCATAGCCTACTTTTGGCCCATTTGAGAAGCAGGAAGAATGTTACTGAATTACAGTTAATATTCTGGAAGCATAAATTTCATAGTGGTCTTATGGCAACAATTGGGAATGCTGGTGCTGATAAGGTGTAGTTTTTCTGAATTGCTAAGTAATGTTTACTGTTAGAACCAGTATACTTAGCTGCATTGTCACTTAAATTATGTGCCAGACCTGGCTGCTGTGATTGAGGATTTTGTTTATGCTCACTCCGGCTGGACATAGCATCCAGAGCCTCTGAGTTCTCAGCAGGATTGGGTGCACACACAAAGGACCAGGGCTTTATTTTCAGGTTTTATTTCATTTATTCTTTAAAATAATTTTTTTTCACAGTTGAAACATAATGTATAGCTTAACATTTACACTGGCTAACTCTATGATTTTTATTTTTTGAAAAATAAAAACCTCAGGCTCTGGATTATTATTATTATTATTATTATTTGAGACAGAGTCTTGCTGTGTCACCCAGGCTGGAGTGCAGTGGCGCAGTCTCGGCTCACCATAACCTCTGCCTCCGGGTTCAAATGATTCTCCTGCCTCAACCTCCTGAGTAGTTGAGATTATAGGCATGTGCCACCATGCCCTACGCCCAGCTAATTTTTATATTTTTAGTAGAGACAGGGGTTTCAGCGTGTTGGTCAGTCTGGTCTCGAACTCCTGACCTCATGATCTGCCCTCCTCAGCCTCCCAAAGTGCTAGGATTACAGGTGTGAGCTACCATGCCCGGCCCAGGCTCTGGATTTTGAAACTTTCCACAGGAATGTTCAGGGTGGCAGAGCTTTAAAAATGCAAAAGAAGCCCTTTTTTAAAGAAATGGAAAGCAAGGAAAGAAGCTTTTTAAAAAAACTGTAACTTCCCACACTACACTGATGTGAATAAACTGTCATGAGATTTGGGGGGAATTTAATTGACATCTGCCATGGAAGCCTCTCAGTGGATATTCTTTTCCTTTGATTATGAAGATTGCCAGCCCTGACTTTGGACAAGTGGAAAGGCAGAATTCTGAAAGGCAGGTAGCGTGGAAGAGGACATGCTGGCCCCAGCAACTACCCAACTCCAGCTGCTTTCCTGCTGGTGGCCTTTCTGTGTGAAAGATAAGGAGATCAGCGGATTATCCTTGAGGCCCTTGGGTACTCCTCACCTCATTTCTTCATGGCACTGGAAACTGTCCTGGCCCAGGACCTGGTTCCTCCAACTGCTGCGAGGGGAAAGGGCACAGTGTTTGAGTTTATGCGTGTGGCCACAGGAGGGGCCTTGAGGGGATCTTCTACCCTTCAGGTGCTAGAGCTACACATCAGTTGTGTAGACCAACTGCTCTCACCCTTTGAATTAAGCAGTGCCTTGAGGGCCCTTCTCTAGATACTGACAATTCCTGCCTGAATATTTCGAGAGATCCCTTCCCATAACTCTGGATTCAATATTGAGGGAAAGGGCTGTAACTTATCCAAGCAACTCCTTCTCTGCCACACAGGAAGATACGGACATTGGAAACCTGAAAAGAGGGAGAAGAGAAAGGAATGTTCTAGCACTTCTTCATCTTTGCATGGGTGGATTTGCAGCTGGGAACACATCATCATCAGGTGGTACACTTGTTCTGTAGCTGTAAATATTGGAGAGAGAAGATAATGGAAAATAAATCCATGCCTGCTGTTAGAGCTTATCAAATGGAAGTTGGGATGGAGAAACTTACAGGTGAACATGGTGACCAACAACCTGAGAATAATGGCCAAGGCTAGTGGTGGTCTCCAGTCCCCAGTCTCACTAGGAGCCCCAAGAGCTCAGGGGACTAGCATTTTCCAGTATGGCTTTTCAGATCCTTGAAGAATCCTCATGCTTTTCATAAGTTGCTCAGAGAACTCTGTGCATACTGTGGGCTTCTTTTAATACCTGTGAGGTAGGTGAGGGCCAAGCGTTCCTCAGCCCAGGTAGGAGAGGGCAAGGGCCTGGCTTGGGATGTGAAGTGTTAGTGACTGAGGGGGACAGATCCAAAACCCGAAATGACTCATTTTCCAGCTGCATCACCCACTGTGCAAGCTCACCTTTCACACAGGTGGCATCTAGCTCGTCAGGAGGCCAGATGCTGCCCATAGCAGAGATGAGCTGTTGTTTTACTCACAATGGCCTAAGTTTGAGTCAGGAGGGAAAATCCAATTAACGCTGGAATGAGGGAGGAAGAGAAAGAATTTTCTCTCTATTCCTTATATTCCAAAGCTGGCCTCTCAGGAGAGTGTTGAGCTCCTCTCCCGTAAAGCTCCCAGCCACAGGGCCTCACCTCCAAGCATCTCACTGCAGCACAACAGCACCAATCCCCACCCTGTCTCTTTCCACCTCTGCTCTGAGGCAGCAGATGGTCTAAAAGCCTCAGGTTTTCTCACAATAGCTCCCACAGCAGTGCCTGCAGGATACCAGCTGGGGGCCTGGTGGGCACAGCAGTTGCAGAGCAGACAGGAGCACAGAGAGCATGTTCTAATGCTGGCTGCGCATCCATCTGGAGATGCTCTGGCCTCTGATACAGGGACTCTGACAACAGGCCATCCTGTCTGCCAGAGTGAGTGTCGTGAGGAAGTGGCCAATATCTGTACTCTGCCATTGGTTATGGGTAAGCATCGCCCTGATGCTGCAGTCAAGCAAAGCCCCTGGTTCAAAGCCTCACTCTTCTCCTTGACCTTAGCACAAGTCCTAAAACTGGCTTTGTCCCATCCACAGTCCTCAACACCATGCAGTCAATGTTAACTTCCTGCTGTCCTGTCAGGAGTGGGCTGCAACAGGACCACGCACAATGGATGTAGAGCTGTGCTTGCTCTTTTTTTTGGAGAATGGTTTCCTTTTGAGGTAGGAATGCAGTTGGGTCCAGCCTTGGCTAACACTCAACATCTTGCAGCTCAGTCTCCTCAGTCGTGCTTTCTGTAAAGCAAAGAAATCAGTGAGTTGGAAATCAAGCCACATAGTGCTTTCTTGGTGAGAACAAGATAAAACATGCCACCTCTGGCCCCAAAACCACGCACGGATTATCACAAGACTCGGAGTTACCTTTGAGTTTGTGTCTTCTCTTCCTCTGAAACTTATACGCACACTTATTACAAACCCACATGAGGCTGATTAATACTGCGGCCACAGCAACGAGAAAAGCAAGGAAGACAGCGACAAAGTGCAGGTCTTCATAGAGGATCTCTATGGAGTGGGGGTGAGGGGAAGGGGAAGACAACGTCTCTTTTAATATCATGAAATCGGCCTCCCATACACTCACAGTTCAGAGGGGTACCTGGGCCCCGGGGATGTCTTACCAGAGACATGCAGCACGATGGTGCCTAACTGGCTGCTCCCCAAGCGCTCTGTCACGGTGATGACATAGTAGCCAGAATCCCTCACTCCCACACTGAAGAGCTGGATGGAGCCGTTGTCGAAGGTGCAGACTCTGTCCTTGTGGCTTTGGGAGATGTTGGCCTGAGTCCCTGGTTTCCACTCCACGATCTTCTGCGTTCCCCAACTGGATGAATACGTCCATTCGATGGTGGGCACCCCATGACAGTAGTACTCAACTGAGAGCAGGATGTCTTCTTCGACAGTGGCATTGATGGTGGCGTGAGGAATGTACAGGGACACGCCCTGACCTGCGGGATAATATGCTGGATGTTGGGCACATGTGCATGGCTTTATACTGAAGAGAACTTATATAATTTGTTAATCTGTTTCACAAATATGTATTGTATGCCTGTTATCTGACAGGCACTGTTCTAGGTTCTGGTGCTGAAGCAATAATGCTGAAGAAGACACAAGGCTCCCTAGAGCTTGCAAAGGAGAAATACAAGGGATAAATAAGCAAATAAGATAATTTTAGGTAATGGCAAGTGCTTTAAAGATGATAAAAGTGACTGGTGGGATTGGAAGTGTTACACAACATCAGAAAGGATGGCCAGAGAAGACCTCGCAGAGGAAATGATGTCTGAACTGTGATCTAAAAGATGAGGACGGGGAGGAGAAGGATATCTGTGAAAACACAGAGGGACAGCATTTCAGGCAAAGGAAACAACAGATGCAAAGCCTGTGTGGCAAGAATGAGCATGGAGGTGTTTGAGGAACAGAAAGGCAGCTAGCGTCCTGGACGGCAGAGAACAATGGAGGTGGTTAGGAGATGAGGTTGGAGAGCTGACTGGGAGCCAAGTCATGATGACAGGTGCTCAAGGGGGATGGGAAGCCATGGGAGGGCTTAGACAGGAGGGTGATGTTCCCCATTAATCCGACAATGTCTGCTGGAGTAAGGGAGGTGCTATGGTTTAAATGTGCCTCCCAAAATTGGTGTGTTGGAAACTAATTTATTTATGTAGGTATGTATTATTACTTTTTTTTGAGATGGAGTCTCACTTTGTCACCTAGGCTGGTGTGCAATGGTGCGATCTCGGCTTCTTGCAACCTCCTCCTCCCGGATTCAAGTGATTCTCCTGTCTCAGCCTCCCGAATAACTGGGATTACAGGTGCATGCCACCACACCTGGCTAATTTTTGTATTTTTAATAGAGATGAGTTTCACCATGTTGGTCAGGCTGGTCACGAACTCCTGACCTCAAGTGATCCACTCACCTCAGCCTCCCAAAGTGCTAGGATTACAGGCATGAGCAACCGTGCCGGCCTATTTATTTATTTATATCAGGCAGCTTCCCAAGCTAGAGTAGGCTCAGAGAGCCTCTCCATGTGTTGGAAATTTAATCCCCAATGTAACAAACACTGTTGAGAGTGGGGACCTTTAAGAGGTGGTTAGGGGCGAGGTACAGTGGGTCATGCCTGCAATCCCAGCACTTTGGGATGCTGAGGTGGGCGGATCACTTGTCAGGAGTTTGAGACCAGCCTGGCCAACATGGTGAAACTCTGTCTCTACTAAAATACAAAAATTAGCTGGGTGTGGTGTTGGGCACCTGTAATCCCAGCTACTTGAGAGGCTGAGGCAGGAGAATCACTTGAACCCAGGAAGTGGAGTTTGTAGTGCGCCCATATCATACCAGTGCACTCCAGTGTGGGTGACAGAGTGAGAGTCCATGTCAAAAAAAAAAAAAAAAAAAAAAAAATAGGTGATTAGGTCATGAAGGCACTGTCCTCCAGAATGGATTAATACAATTATCATGGGAGTAGGTTCTTGATAAAAGGATGAGTTCAGCCCCCTTCCCTCTCTCTCTCAAACATGCTCTCTTGCCCTTCTACCTTCTGCCATGGGATGTTGCAGCAAGAAGGCCCTTGCCAGCTGCTGGCCCTTGATCTTGCACTTCCCAACCTCCAGAACCATGAGCCAAATAGACTTCTGTTCCTTTAGGTTACGCAGTGTCAAGTATTCTGTTGTAGCAGTACAAAACAGACTAAGACGGGCAAGAGTAGAAGCAAGAGGAGCAGTCAGGTGGCTGTCGCAGGAGGCTAAATAAGAGACGGTCTGGCGGCCTTGGTGATTAATGTCAAGCAGTCTGATTTAGGATACACATTTGGAAGTCAAGTGGACAGAACATGCAGACCAACTGGATGTGGAGGTAGGTGAGGCAAAGCGGCATCACTCAGGGATGTGGATCCTAAATCAGACTGCTCTACAGTAATCACCAGGCGTTTCTTCACTCAGTGATTTCTGCTGAGTACCTGGATGAATAATAGTGACATTCACTGAGATTATATATATATATGTTCTTGTACATGTGCTGAGTAGGTCCCATGCACCAGGCCTGGTGGTACCTGCTTTATATTAATCATCTCATGAAAGCCTCACACAACCCATGGCTATTCTATCAAGGATTTACATATGAGAAACCTCAGGCTCAACAGGTATAAAAGGTTTGTCCAGGTTCACTCTGCAGGACTGAGATTCACACAAGGGCTGCTGATTCCAAAGCGCAGACATTTAACCTCTATGCTCAAATCAAAGGTCAGTGGCTGCCAGTGAAGGGCACAGGATGTGACAAATGCCCCCACACACTGAAAGGGGAGGTCAGGGTTGGCTGGAGACTAGAGAGCAAATAGGGCAGGATATGAGCTTGGAGCCCATCCCTTGATTTCCACCTAAACTTCTGGTTTAGCTCTTTCATTCTTTGGATGCCCAGTTTCCCTGGGTTCCATGTTGGGTGGCTCCAGGTAGCCACACCAGTCATTTTTCCAGGCCTTTTTCACTGTTCTTTCCCATCCCAGTTGTGTTTCTTTTCTAAGGCCTGGCTAAGTGACAAGAAAATATGGTAAAAATCCTTGCTGAAAAGTTGAGAAGTCATAATGGTTTCAAAGTTATAGCTGCTAAGAAACAGAATATTTTTCTCCATAAACTTTGTATTTTAAAAAATGTTAAAGAAAAATTAAAAGTTAAGTACAATTAACATCTATATACCTTTTCCTACATTCACCATTGTTAATGATTTCCAACATTTGCTTGCTTTCTCTCTCTCCCCTCCCCCTCCACACACAAGTACTCAGCAAAATATTTTTAGGCTGGGTGCAGTGGCTCACTCCTGTAATCCCAGCACTTTGGGAAGTGGGAGAATTTCCTGAGTCCCAGAGTGAGCTAGGTATTGTGGCACATGCCTGTAGTCCCAACTAACTACTCAGGAGGCTGAGATGGGAGGGTCACTTGATCCCAGAAGGTTGAATCTGTAGTAAGCTGTGATCATGCCACTGCACTTGAGCCTGAGAGTGAGATCCTGTCTCAAAAAATAAAAACCTTCTTTAAACTAAAAAAAATCTTTTCCTTCCTTCCTTCCTTCCTTCCTTCCTTCCTTCCTTCTTCCTTCCTTCCTTCTTCCTTCCTTCC